>WWET01006309.1:47621-61433 GCA_011038615.1 Limnodynastes dumerilii
GTATTTATTATGGTGCCCCGGTGGCTGGTGTTTTTTAATGTTATTATGGGGCACTGGTGGCATATGTATTGATTTATTATGGTGCCCCGGTGGCTTTTTTTTTTGTTTTTTATTATGGGGGACTGGTGGCATGTATTGTATTTATTTGTGGGGACATGTAAATTTTTTTTTTTTTATTATGGGGGACTGGTGGCATGTATTGTATTTATTTGTGGGGACATGTAAAGGCTTTTTTATTTTTATGTAGTGGGCACAGTTGGATTTTTTAAAAATGACTAAATGGACATTTTTTTTTATTATGGGGCACTGGTGGCATGTATTGTATTTATTTGTGGGGACATGTAAAGGCTTTTTTATTTTTATGTAGTGGGCACAGTTGGATTTTTTAAAAATGACTAAATGGACATGGTCTGTTTTTTAAACAGGGCATGCTGCCGATAGTAGTTCTACAAGCGCTAGCATGCCCTGTCATTCATGGGCATGCTTGTGCGTGTAGTTCTACTACCTGCAGTATTCCCTGTCGAACGGAAGGTTTATTTATTTATTTATTTTTACACATGGGCTGCGCCACTAAGGCTCCGACTACTTTTTACCAAGTCGGATGTGCCTTGCACATCCGCATATTACTCTGAACAGCACCTTACGTGCTATTCAGAGTGTGCTGTAGGATGCACGGAAGTGCATCCTTGAATAGCACGTATTCAAATGAGCACATCACACATGCTCGGAACTCTGAATCCGGTCCAGACTTACTAATACATTGTTACAGACTTAACACATAGGGCCTGATTCAATTAAACGCAAAAAAAGTTTTCCGTGCGTTTTCCCGTATTTTGCTCATTTGCATATTAATTTTCACAAGAATTTTTTGGTCCCGATTCAATTCCTTTTTTTTCAGCGTTATTTTTTAGTTTATTGCTGAAATTATTTGTCCCTATTTAAATGCATTGCAAGTGTGAATTTTTGCTATTCAATTGCATTACACCCGCTAAAATTTGCGCGTTATTTTACATAATTTTTTGTGCACCTCATTAAGGTGCGTATTATGAAATGTAGGGTGAAATTTATGAAAACTGTACAGCTCCTCTATATGATACTCCACATAAATATGATTATCATATAGATATCATCTACCACATCATACCACACATCTATATGATACTCCACCTAAATCTATGCAGCCTGCAACTAAAGTACACAGCAGATGGAAAAGAGAAAATGTGATTTTAATGGTTACATAATGCCACATTCTTGTTAAATAGCTGTTGGTTAAAAAATAAATAAGAAGTAGGATAGAACATAAAAGGGAAAAATAACGCTGGCAGAAGTTTAAAAAAAAACCCAACAATCAGAAAAAGGTATTTTCTATTATTCTCTTCAACAATAATACGTAATTACTGAGTTGCTGCAGTATAATTTTGAATTTAATTCAAGTGCAGAAGGTCCTAAATAGATTATTACAGACATATGACGGCAGGGCTGCTTATGGGAAGTGATTGTGATGACATTTGTTGTTGCATGGGTAAATATACAGAAATACACGCACATATTTTATAATGGGAGGTAAGCACAAAAATTAGCTATCACAAATACGCTCATGGTCCATTTAACGTGCGTTGGAGGCGAGGGGACATTTCTAATTGAATAGCGGTTAATTTTTCACGCAAACGGTGCGTATTTTATACCCGCGTTTTTTTGTTTTTTTTTAATCAGGCCCATAGTGTTTGCATTGTTCTTATTTAAAATACTGTACTATATATACCATACTTTTATAAATACAATTTAAGAATACCACTTATCAATATCAGTATCCTTGAACATGTGACTTTAAACCACTTTGTTACTGGCAATTCCCTCCTATTCTCTCTTTCTCTTTCTCTCTCTCTCTCAGACTGTAGAGAGATGTATAATATATTCTTTATCACTCTAGGGGATTAATACGTTCTACGTTCAAGGGCAAGGAGCAAGCTGCTGTTCTCACCACACATTTTATGGAGGAGGCAGAAGCTGTCTGTGATCGTGTGGCAATTATGGTATCAGGGCAGCTGAGGTACGTAGTGTCCATTACTATAGCATCAGTCTAATATAAATGGGTGCTCTACTTTCTATAAGTGGTGAAGCCGGGCAGTGCACAGTACGAGTCTAGACACGCCAGGCAGCTGCAACGCTGGCACAGGTCATTCCAGCACTGAATCATTTAAGGCACCAGGTCCATATTTCTTGTCACTATGGCAACCTAGCGCCCAGGATTTGTTGAGCCCTGAATTACAATGTTGGTAAACCCAGCTTTGATTTAATTTTTTTTTGTTAAAGAACATTAAATGTAATATCAAATTATAAGTGCTTTTATAAAATGAGATGACTGAAACAAGTCCATTACAATAACAATTTTCTAATTCAATAAATTATCTAAATCTTTTAATTTATGTTATTATACATTTCAAGATTGTTTATCCCTCTTTTACCTGCTTTCCAAATCTGAGTTATATAGTTTCAGTGTGACAAAGGAGATATTTACCTATTCTTGTTATAATTGCATTTACACACCATGTTTTACATGGGATGCTTTAATTTCCAAATTTTACACAACGTTACTGTATGCTATACCTTCATTATCTTCATCCGACAAAGTATACAGTCCATTACAATTTAATTTGTGTATCAAATATAGTATGTTTTTGTGTTATAATACAGATATATTGGATCAGTTCAGCACCTAAAGAGTAAATTTGGTCGACATTATTCTCTTGAGTTGAAGCTTGATGCAGAAGCCGGGATCCAGCAGATGGAGCTTCTTCACATGGAGATTTTGAAATACTTCCCTAATGCTTTCCGCCATGATAGGTATATATCATAACTTCATCACCTGTTTGTTATACTACCAAAATAAATTATTCATTGTTTATTTAAGATAGATGTGAACAGGAAGATTTGACACAAGGAAATTCGGTAAACTCTCAGTTAAAAGGCTTGTGACAGCTACAAGGATGAAACACATTGAAATGGTCTGCCCCCTAGTGGCATCACTAGACACATGCATCTGACATTATCTTTTTTCCTCACTCAAGAAAATCTCTTGATATTTGTTTTGTCAGTCCTAAGAATATAACAAGCTGCACATAAAATTTTCACCATTATTTACCTTCTTAACTTGTCCTGGCACGCCCCTTCTTACTTATCTCATTACGGACGGCTTTGTAAATCACTCTTAATGGATCACTATTTTTAAATCCTATGTAAATTGCGTACCTGTAAGGCTACTACACATGCACTGTTTTTCCATTCTTAAAAATATGCATGCAAATAGAGCAGCTTCCTAACTGTGAACCAGGTCCTGACTTATTAACAAATAAGATGAAATGTACCATATAGGCAGACAACCGTTACACGCGCACACACACACACACACACACACACACACACACACACACACATACATACATACATACATACATACATACATATATATATATATAGCCCTTGTACTGTTTGTAGGTTACTCCTTGATTTTGGATATATTTATTGTGATAAGGATGCACATCACAGCATACCAGGTAACAGCAGTGCAGCATACAAGGTCACAGCATAATAGATACTCCACAGACTCTTCAAGTGTTCCAGAGTTCCCTATGCTAACCCTACCTCCGGCCTATCACTATTCCGCCATAAAGAGTCCTGACCCTCTGTCTTTGAAACACTTATATCCTGAGAGCTTGATTAGCCCAAGCCTGATCACACCCAGGTTCTATACTGCTGCTCCAAAACCTGGTCAGGATTCTCCATATTACTCTCATGTGGAGATATGCTGTCTTTGTCACACTCCACATTACTTTCATGTGGAGATGTGTTGTCTCTATCACACTTCTTCCCCCTTAGCTTTAACCACCTTGGTGAAGCGAAAAAAAATTTCAGACGAGCTTTCCACCTCGCTCTCTTCCTCCTCCCCTAGCTTCACCATAGGGTTGTTTGGAGGATTGGGACCCACAAACCTCCTGGAAAGGGCATCAGCATTGAGGTGCTGTTTCCCCGGACGATGCCGTACCTCAAACTTAAATGGCTGTAAGGCCAAAAACCAACGGGTCACACGAGCATTCACCTCTTTGTTCGTTTGCATCCATTTCAAGGGAGCATGGTCTGTAACCAACACGAACTCCCGTCCCAACAAATAATATTTTAAGGACTCCATTTCCCATTTAATTGCCAAGCACTCCTGTTCTACAGTGGAATACTTGCGCTCTCTGGGAAGTAATTTACCGGCTTTTCCTCACCATCTACCTCCTGTGAAAGGACTGCCTCTAATCCTGTCCCAGAGGCATCTGTCTGCAACACAAACGGCTTTGTAAAATCAGGAGCTTGCAAGACAGGCTCTGTGTATAAAGCTTTTCTTAGGTTTTGACAATTTCCACTATTCTGGATCACGCTATTTTGTCCGGACACTTTTTCTTAAGACTATCGGTTAGTGGAGCCGCTCTAGTGGCAAAATCACGTATGAGCCTGTGATAATACCCCACTAGACTGAGAAATGTCCTAAGTTGCGACTTATCTTTGGGTTTGGGCCATGCAAAAACCGCTTCGACCTTGCTAGGCTGAAGTTTAACCTGTCCCCTGCCCACAATGTACCCTAAATATTTGGCTTCTATCATACCAATGGCACATTTCTGGCGGTAAACCAGTGTTCCCTTAGAGACTTCAAAACGGCCTCTACCTTTGGTATTTCTAGATGAGTATATAGAAGTAGTAGCTCTTTGGCAATAGTGCCAGATTTCATATTACGCAGGGGTATAGCCTTCGGGTATCTGGTGGCATAGTCCACTACCACTAGTATGTATTGGTGCCCTCGAGCAGATTTCTCCACTGGCCCTATCAGATCCATACCAATTTGTTCAAAAGGCACGGAAATGATAGGGGTACCAGCGGAGCCCTAAATTCTGGCAGAGGGGTCGTCTTCTGGCACACTGGGCATTACTGACAATACCTCTTGACTGAGGCATAGATGTGCGGCTTCTAACACCAACCGCTCAAGTTTTTGGGGAACTAACAATTGTTCTACTCATTTCCCCTGGAAATTAGTAACACGATATGGCAAATCATTTTTCAACATAAAATATGGCACACCCCCAGATGGTAAAGCAACAATTACTCTATTATTAACCGATTTTACAGTCTCAAAGGCCTGTGCCAGATTGCTGTCGTCACGTTGGTCTCGCCCAAAGTCCTGCAATGATACTTTCTCACCCACAGGGTTCCATTGGGCCTCAGAGTCAGTTTCCCGGGGAAGTTCTGTAGCCGTAGTAGTTCTCCCGGATGCCAAGCTTTGGTAGTCTTCGCGGCTAACTGTTTGTCAGTGTTATGCCATGTAACCAGTTCCTGCAGCAATGGAAAAAGTCACAACCCAGGATTAGTGAATAAGGAGGTCAAGAGGTCACTGCAGCCACCACCTTCAATGGCCGGCCTTGTACGGTCAGGGGTAACTACACACGTGGGCACTCCTCCATGTCGCCATGGACACATACCACTCTGACAGGAGCAGGACCTTGTCGGCACCTAAAGGAACCAGGTTGGCCGCGATCATGGTGAGCTCACTGCCAGTATCCACCAGTGCCCAGATCTCTCGGCCCTCCAACTGTATTATTATCCGGAAGAGAGTGGGCTTCGCCTGGGATACACCCGCAGCCACCATGCTGACCCTCGGTTGATCCGCCTTTCCCACACTCCAATCCATCGGCTCTCCCTGTTTTGGGAAGTCCCGCCGCATGTGACTCAGTCCACCGCACTCAAAGCATACTGTGGGAGACGGGGCCTTTGGCTTGATGACTGGAACTTGAGTTCGGGCTTTGGTACTGGTACAAATCCTGCTCGGGCTTTATATTTCCCAGGGTCAGGTGACGCTCAATAACCACTTCCAGCTCCTTATATGTCTGGGGATCAGCCAGAATGGCCCACAGCTGCACCGAGCGGTCCAACACCCGCATAGCCTGGTCTAGTGCAACTCTCTCCACAATTTGCACTGCCGAGTTTTTATTCAGCTGCAACGAAGCGTAAGCCAGCCGGGCAAGTTTGGCCAGTTGAATTCTGGGAGGCTCAGAACCTTCCAGCCTCCAGTCATGGAATTCATGGGCTTTGCTGGGGCCCGTCACTCCAATCCTGTCGAGTATAGCCTTCTTAAGGTCAGGGTAGGAATGTGACTGGGCCACAGACATATCCACATAGGCTCTCTGCGCCTCTCCTGTCAAACAAGGAGCCAGTTTGTCAGACCACTCCTCTTCAGACCATTCCAATCGCATGGCCATGCGCTCATATGTGCAGAGGAATGCCTCCACGTCATCAGTGAGCTTAGGCAGCCTCTCTTGCTCCTGCCCACCTTTCTTTAGCTCTTTAAGCTCATCATACATCATCTGGACCTGAGCTTGTTGTCCAGTAGCCACTTCAGACAACTTTTCATACATCATCTGGACCCGAGCTTGTTGGTTCTGTAATTGGATTTGCTGACCGGCAACCAGGGTTTGCTGACCGGCAGACATTTCAGATAACTTTTTCAGCATTTCCTCCTTATTACCCTGTACTTCCCCTTTAAGGGTAAACTTAGGAGGCTTAATATAATTTGCCAGCCTCACCAGATAATGTTACCTGACACCTGTCTGCTTTACTGGCCATTTTTAACACAAACTGCAAACAATTTGCTAATGACACGGTGCAGCTTTTAAGGTCACAGCATAATTCATAGACACTCCAAAGACTCTTCAAGTGTTCCAGAGGTCCCTATGCTAACCCAACCCCCGGCCTATCAATTGGGCAGCTATTCCGCCATCAAGAGTCCTGACCCTCTGTCTCTGAAACACTTATATCCTGAGAGCACAGATGTTGTTGATTAGCCCAAGCCTGATCACACCCAGGTTCTATACTGAGTCAATGCATAATGAAGCACTCCCAGTCTGATAGTTAAAATGCACAAGGACGTTTTAATATACTGATGTTTCAAAGGCAAACCGCCTCTTTCATTAGGGTAGTTTGGACCCTGATGAAAGAGGCAGTTTACCTTTGAAACGTCGGTATATTAAAACGCCCTTGTGTATTTCCACTATAAGACTGGGAGTGCTTCATTATGCATTGACTGTACAAATTTTCTTTGAATGCACTCTAGCAAGTTTGTGAACAAGTTTTTTGGAGTGCCATGCTGCTCCTCTTCACCTACCACATCCAAGATGGCACAGGGGTTCCTTCCTATGGACCAGCCGCCATCTTAAATGTGGCTGGAACTTCCTGAATTCAGAGGTAAGGTGCAGAATGTGGAGATGTAACTCCTTCGCTGCCGCCATCTCCACAGTCTGCACCTTACCTCTGCATTTAGGAAGCTCCATATAAAGCTCTATATGAAGGACCCCCGCCGCCATCTTGGATGTGGCAGGAACTTCAAGAATGCGGAGGTAAGGCACAGAATGTGGAGATGGTGGTGGGGGTTCCCTCCATCTCCAAGTATCCTCCATCATGTCTCTCCAGACCCCAGTTCCCCCATCATGTGGCTCCAGCCCCCAGTATCCTACATTATGTGTTCCAGCATCCCCATAATGTGTCTCCAGCCCCCCAGTATCCCCCATCATGTGTTCCAGACCCCCAGCATCCCCATAATGTGTCTCCAGCTCCCCCAGCATTCTCTATAATGTGCTCCATCACCGCAGCATTCCCCATAGTGATCCAGCTCCCCCCCCCAGCAATAATGTGTTCCAGACCCCTAGCATCCCCATAATGTGTTCCAGCCCCCAGAATCCCCCATCATGTGTTCCAGCCCCAAACATCCCCCATAATGAATCTACAGCTCCCCAATATCCCTAAGATGGTGGTGGTGGGTCCCTGCTCTGGTACCTAGCAACAGCCTGTCCCTGTTGTTAGGTAGCAGAGGAGGGATGCCCTGCCACCATCTCCACCTTACAAATTCCTTTCCTTACATTCTGGAAGTTTCTGCCACATCCAAGATGGTAGCCATGTCCTTCCTAAGGAACCCTGCCGCCATCTTGAATGTGACATGAACTTTCTGAATGCAGAGGTAAGGTGCAGAATGTGGAGATGGTCGCAGTGGGTCTCTTATCTGCTGCCGCCATCTCCACATTCTGCACCTTACTTCCGCATTCAGGAAGTTCCTGCCACGTTCAAGATGGCTGCGGGGGTCCTTAAGAAGGCAGAAGAGAGGCTGGTGGCGGGTCCCGATACTGGGAGTTTCCTGCCGCCGCTAAGGTTAAGAAAAGGGAACTCACAGGGGGAAGGGGGGAATGTGTGTGTTTTTTTTTTCCTGCCCTTCACGTTGGGCATGTGCAGTAGCGTCCCAACGTGTGGACGCTACAGCGCATGTGTATAATGGTGAGGAGCAGCATGCGCACAACCTTCTTATGATGCCGTAAGGGTCAGCGTGTGTAACGTATGCCTGCTCTTACGAGAAAGGGGCTGTCCCCCCTTTTTTTTTTACGAGTGTCATATCTTCACCGTTAAAGGCGAAGATAGACATGCTAATGAGGGGACGGGGCTGTAAGACCACATACGTGATCGTAATAGTTAAGGTAGGAATCTGTATGCAAGTGTTCAGATTTACTACACTCCCCGCTACAAGGACGGCCGTAATCACCTCGTTTGCCCGTAAGGCGTACTTAGTTCTGGATCCAGCCCAATATGTCCCTTAAGCTCATCCCTCTTGTGTGTCCTGCCAATAAAGAATATTTATTGACAGTTTGTAAAGAAGCAACTGTAGAAATTATTAGGCAAAGAGATCTCAATGCATGCTTGCAGAATAAGCCTAAATGATTGAAGCGGGGTGCACAAGGCAACCTCTGTTTCTTTCTTGGATGCCTGCTTCAATAGTTCAGAACGTGGAATCAATTCAATTTATTTTTTTGCTTCTGCTAAGTACTGATGCCTATAGTCTCTTTTGGAAAATTAGTCCAAGATCATGCATTTGAGCATTTGCCCACACTGGGTCATCATTGATGCGCTTAGCCCTTATCAACTGTGAATATGAGAAACCGTTTCAGTGCTGGTGGATGATGACTTTTAGCATGAAGGATGGTATTTTTGTCTGTAGATTTTGTATACATTGTCGTGTTATCACCTTTTTTCATAATACAGACGACAAGAAACTCTACTTCCACTGGACTTTTGTGGTATGCATATTTGATGGTAGAGTCAAATTAATTGCTGTCATGATTGAATGTAGCTCATTATGGGTCCCCCAATCAGACCCGGAAGATGTCTATGTCATCTATATTAAGAATTATTCAAAAACATCACTTTTTCAATGTTGAACATAAAGGAGTTGGCATAAGAGGGGACCACGCTAGATACAATTGCACAACCCTGATATGATAGATGGACCCGTTGAACATAAAGAAATTGCAAGTAACAATAATAACTATTCGTAAAAGTAAAATAAAGATATCCACTGGTGAACCCTTGTAGTGCGCACTTCAGCTCAATTAGTACGCGGTTTTCCTGAATGCCAGTTTCATGGGGTATATTCGTGTATAAGCTGACATCAATTGTACAGAGTAAACAATCATCTGGTAGATCATAAACTTCTTAAAGAATGTTAAGAAGATGAGTGGTGTCCTGTAAATAGGTGCTCTGTGCTTGTACCATTGGTTGTAAATAAAGGTCTAAGTACTATGAAATTGGTTGAAATAGCGATCCACAGGCCAAAATAATCGGCCTCCCCAGTGTTGTTGTGAGAGTTGGTTTATCATGTATTTTTGCACACCCTGGGGAAAACCACGTGTGTTTGAAACATCAGTTATAGGTTAAATAAGTCTTGCCGGATAGGCACTTGTTTTTCATTGTTACAACAGTCTCCTGAGTGACTTCTACTTTCTCCATGTGTACATTTCCAATTGAAGAGCACCAGGAGCAAGTCTGTGTATTTATGAGGAGTGACGGTTATTTTGGTTCTATCCAAAAGGGAAAAATACAAATAGACAAAAATAAAAGAAATATACCAAATAGCATAAAAAGTTCAAATAAATAAATCATAAAACAACAAGCAGCAATAGAGTTAACTTCTAATATACTTAACCATGTTTTAAAAAAAAAATTTGTTTCCCATAACAATGCATAATCTTTATATCTCTGCTAAAATGTATATCCATATATAAATGATATACCATAATACAAATATCTTACATAGTCTATTCTACATTTTAAATAATAATAATAAAGCCACCGTTGTCTGCAGCAGTGGATCAGCCCCTTCGATTCCCAGACAGCTGTTCTCCGTGCCCCATGTCACTGGGCCTGTCTGTAACTGAAGTTACTGAAGTTAATAGTACTGACAACGTGACAAATTTACATACCATATATTTTCTGTACCTCTGTTTCCAGTTTTGCTTCTCTGATGTCATACAAAGTACCTAAAGAGGATGTCCCTTCACTCTCTCAAGCATTCTTTAATCTGGAGCAAGGTAATACAAAGTATACTGTTTGCCATTTTTGTCCATATAATAATCTTTTAAATGTAACTACTATGTGGGTTATGATTAATATTATTGTTGTTGATGTTATTATTATCAGGTTTATTTTTTAGGGTCTTGCTAAAATGGCAAGGAATTTTTTTCTATTGTGAACCAGTAGGTGCTTAAGATAAAAATTTAGAAACTTATAATTCAGTATTTTTCTGCAGATGTAAAAATAAATAAAGACTGAAAACTGATTTTGTGCCATGGAAGTCCCTAGTTTACACAGATGAAAGATATTGCCTAATAATTGGCTTACATTTATCTGCAACCTGTGAATCATTAAAAAATGTCAGCTGTTAGAGTTAAAAAAAACATATCATTCATAATAATTCATAATCTGTTTATTGGTTATTCATCCAATGATCGCACTGTGAATCTAATGGAATGCTGTGGAAATACCAAAAGACCATAAACAGAAACAAATGTTACAAAACAATATGCAAGTGCTTGGATATTTAAGAAGTTACTGCTGCAGTTGTGTGGAAGTGGAAGCTCAGGCATTGTCTAGACCAGCAGTTCTCATCCTTTTTTGGGGGAGTACAGTTGTCCACTATTAACTGTTGCTGTACTGGGGCCCAGAAATTCTTTTGGTGGTCCTGACTGTGGGGAAAGTTTGAAAAACTATACTATACTAAAGTACTATAACCATAAAAATGTATTTGAATAAATATAACTTATTGCACACAAAACTCAGGTGTATAAGGGACTTCACCGATATTAATTGATTAGGTAACATATTGAAGTACATCATAAAATGAATCCATAGCACATAATGGTATTAATAAAGTAAAAAAAAAAATAGTGGACTAGGATATGCTAATTAAAAAAGAAATCCGCCCGTAGGTATAAAAAAGATAATTTAAAGGAACATAATATATCATCTTTGCTAGACATTCACAAACAAACTTGACATCCGTTCATATTATAATCAATAACAGATGGTTTAAAATTAATAAGATACAAACATATTGTATAATTTAATATTATAACTAACTATCGATGGATTAAAATAATTAGAGTGCAACATTATTATATAAACATATGCTATATAACTTTTTTATGTCTTAGAAGAACCCTATTTGAATAAAAATGGAGGAAAATACCTGTTGTGTATTTAAAGACCCCTTTTGATTATAATGGATGAAAAAAAAACTGCAATTACAAACTTATGAAGTGATTAAAATCTAACTAATTTAAGTAAGATTCACAATAAGATAAATCAATAAAAATGTACCCCAGATTCACTTACAAACAAACAGTTTTAAAACATAGAGAGAGTAAGTTAGTTATACCTTATGAAAACCCTTTAAACTCAATTATCATAAAAAACTGGTTATCAGACTTGGAATATTGAGGTCGATAACTATACATAAATAGCTCCAAATTGGTTACCTTTCCATTACGGATAAGTGAAACTATAGTGGTTAATTGAAGTAGTACCAGAATTTTTTCATTTCATTTTTTTTTCTTTTATTAAAGAGATAAGGGACACTCCTGATAAGATTTCTTAAATCAAGCTAACTAATATGAAAGGAGCAGCAAAAAAAATGTCTTTTAGGTAACGCTGTGATATGGTCACAAATTCATTTTGAGAAAATAAGAGAGGAAAGTTAATCCAGGGGAGTCATATTTAATCTGCTGTAAGCAGTATTAGAAATGAGAGGTGATGTTTACTATCCCAAGTCTAAATAACAATGTAAAGTAAAGCTCGTCAGTGTCATTAACCTAATTCCAACAATGGCAAGTGCAATGTTATAATCTATTATTAAATGTTTTTGTTTGTTCTTGAATTTGTTATAGATACCAACCGTTTTAGAAATAGCTGGACTTTTCTTAGCACATGTTATTGTAATTATATATAAAAGAAATGTATTATTGAAACTGAGAAACTCGTCTTAGTATGTTTTTAAAATCTGCCGGTTTATATCCGGATGTGCATAATCTTCTGGGAATACTGATCCCATTGATCAATGGCTTCTGACATAAACCAAGAAAATATCCAAATTTTATTGTTGCATTATACAGCAGAAATTTTAAGAAAAGTAGCTACATTGAACAACAAACTGTTGCAATTAAAAGCATATCCTGGTGTCACAACTTTTCTGAATTAAAAAGCACAAATAACTATTCAATATTAAGACCATGTTCTATTATAAATATAAATTGGAACATAGTTGCAGTTTGCTATGACTTAGTAAACAGATACTCTCCTTGTTTATTATAAAGATGAAACGCAAAAGGTGCAGTTAGTAAAGACATCACTTTTGTAAGTATAAACATTATAGCAGTTTATTCACATAATAATGGAACATTGTTAGGCAGTCTCACATACTACCTATTCTTGAAATAAAAAGAAAACGGAAAAAGAAAACATAAAGCCACCTCACGGTGGGTCTTCACTCGAATGAGAACACAGACTGGAAGAGCTTGCACTGTTTGATAATAAAAAGAACGTTTTAAATTAAGCAGAGAGCCAGTATGCTCTGCTTCACATAGCATTGGTGAGCTGTCAATCATCTTAAATTACTCCTGGTCTCCACCCTGTTGTTCAGACTATCACATCTGGTTTGTGCTTCTGTGCCAGGTGCAATAAATTAAGATAGGTCATAACCCATTGCAGCTAGTGCAAACTATTAGGACAATGGTCGTGCTGTGATCTGTGGCTGAGGGGGGAACTTGAGGCAATTGTCATATCTACATCCACAATGGCTATAAAGTGCCCAATGCTCTCCTATTAAAAAAATGTGCAGAAGTGGTACCTGTTTTTTTCAGAACAGAGTGGGGGCATTGGGAGGTAGTAGCAGCCAGGGCCAGACTGGCCATCTGGCAGTTCTGGCAAATGCCAGATGGGCTGCTGGAGGGATGGGTCGGTACTTTGATACAGAGAGTGGCTGTTGGAAGCTGCTGAGAGTCACTCTGATACTTGCAGCGTCTTTAGCATACAGCAAGTAGCTCTGCATAGAACTTCTCAGAAGCCTTTTCCTGGTGCCTGGTAATCAACCAATCAGCTAGCAGACAATACAGTTCTGTAACTCCCTGATTGGCTTCTGCTGCTGCTATGCATCGCCCCCACTTCCTGCACAATCCATCTCGGCACAGCTCCCTGCCAACAAAGTGTGTGTCTAAAACTGTGGTTTGTGTGTGTAAACAAGTTTTGTTTTGTGGGAGTATTATGTGTGCATGTATAGATATATAGCTGTATTTACCTATGTGTGTGTGTGTATAGCTGTATTTACCTATGTGTGTGTAGATATATAGCTCTATTTAACTGTGTGTGTGTGTGTGTGTGTGTGTGTGTGTGTGTGTTAGTGTGTGTGTGTGT
>WWET01006311.1:3201-13429 GCA_011038615.1 Limnodynastes dumerilii
AATAAAGAAATCACTATATGGAATTAACAAACATGACAAAATATATAAATAAATAAAAATAATATAATCCAAGTGAATCAATAAAGTCCAATGGTACAAAATCCCAATTGTTCAAGGGCTGACATCCTTGAGAAGAAGCCACATTGTTCCCATGGATATATAGCTGAAAAAAGAGTAGAAAGGCCAGGAGGCACCTATAGTGTACTACATATTAGTAAAATAAAGTTTAAGTGCTTCAGTCGCAACCTCTGTGGAATTACCAATAGTGGAGTATATATGCATTCAAGTCAGAATAATAAAAGCATGTTCAAGGTTTCTTTGTCTTTTCCCTGCAAACTCTTGATATCCCATTCTTATTAGTATGGATAAATGAGCAGAGACTCCGTCCCAGTTGGCTATTGTCATAGGGAAGTATTACAAGGGAGTCTATGGGAACTTTGAGGGTTAGGAGTCTATGGGGGCTTTTAGGGTTAGGCTGTGGGGAGGGGGTTCTTAGGATTAGGCTTAGGGCAGTGGGGGGTTAGGTTCAGGCTGTGGAGAAGGGAGTCTTACAGTCAGGCTGCGGGGAAGGGAGTCTTAGGATCAGGCTGCAGGAGAGAGGAGTCTTAGGTTCGGGATCTTTGATTGCTTGTTCTTGGTGTGACATGAGCAATCGATACCAGAGGCAATTAGAAATTGACTGGAAAAGGCCCATTCTCAACGCTGGCTTAAATCCCACACCCGACTTAAAGCTGCCTTTCACACTCTGTATGAAAGAGGGGAGTGATTTTAACACTTTAAGACCCCCATAAAGAAATGATGCTGGGGTCTGCATCAAGTCCTATATTAGTATCTACTAAGGAGGAAAGGAAGGAGTGACTTAAAGATAGCAAGTAATGTAACAAAGCTAGTAGTAAGGTAAGTCTAGATGCATAACTGAAAAGGTGCATAGCAAGCAGGAAGTAAACATATATAGCTGGAAGCAGAGAAAGAACATGCTGGGGGTGTAACCAGGTACAATATGGTGGAAATTTTCAAAGGAAGATATATTTAAGAACACATGGACATGTGTATAAACTGGATAGTGATATGGCTTAAAGGAAATGTGTGGGAAAATGACTTCACTGAAAGGGTTAGGTAGTAGAAGCTAACACATTATAACAAGTTAAAGATGCCTGAGATAGCTATAAGTATATACTAAATCATAAACCAAATTAAGGTTCTTATAGGGTCTAGGGTCAGTATGGTGTAAATAAACAAATAATTATGCAGACTGGATGGACCAAGAAACTTCTATCTGCCATCACATTAGAATAAATGAAGGCTAAATAAGCATGAATGCAATTAAACTCCTGGCTGCATTCTGTGCTCACACTGGCAACCTAGGGGGTTTTTATGTATTGTGTATATATATTAGTTTTAATCTCATTAACCTTCAATTGCAGTAATTCATAGCAAATTTTATATTGATTTCATAGATGATTACAAGCTTAGGTAATGTTTATACTGATCATGCCTATTGCATATTGTATGGCAAGGCAATGTCAGATTAGGCAGAAGAATAAACACAGAAGTGCACTGTTTTATTTGATAGACCCCAAAAATAGGAAATCTTATACCTGTGGGGACTATGGTAGGGCTACAACCCTTCTAAGTATACTCGCTAAATCTTATCCTTTAACCCTCTCTTGCATGTTAATATTGGAAGTGCTTTTACTTGTAACTAGTAATTCTTGGTCCCCAGCAAGATGAACTGTATATTTACTAAGGAATTCCTCTTTTTTTTTTTTTATCTGTTTATTGAATTTTTTGTTATCCTTGACACACAACATGTACATTTCAACATTGTACAGAAAGGTTTCATAAAATGCCACAGGCTGGCGTCTGACAGCATACATCTAGCAGTCTTACAGAAGAGAAAGAATAAGTGCATTCCATATCTTACAATTATATGAATGTACATACAAGGCAGTTATATTGGCTTTGATAACAGGTATTAGCAATACCCCAGTACAAATTGAAAAAAAAAAAAAACAGAAAGAACACGGGAATAAGATTCTAATAAAATAAAATAAAACTAACATAAAATCTAACCTTAAACACATTTTGTGCCACTCCTACACATGCCCAGATGTATATGTAAAGAATATGTTACTGTTCTCCACTTTACAACGAAATCCACCCATTGTACCTTCTAAACTAACTTCTCCACTACCTATCCCCGATTTTATGAACCGGCATCCTCCGTTGCCACTTTGCCCTAACTGGGCAATTGCCTATACAAATACCATGAGGTGGTCTCAAAAAGCTTATATATCTGGGATTGTATATCAGCGTCCAAGCGATCTATATAAGGACCCCATTTCTTTTAACATTTTTCAATACCCTTCTCTATATCAGGCATAGTAGCCTGTCTGTCCCAATACAATGTACACATAATTAAACCCTTAACTGTGCCTATGAAGGGGGGAGTTGGTGAGGTCCAGCACTGGAAAATCACTTTTTTAAGCCAAGACCAATATGACTACCAGCACTGGTATCAGCTCTCGGCCCCGTGGCCCAAGGTCCCACCCCTCCAAATTCATACAAATCATAACTATAGGATCTTTCGCAACCCGCAGCTGAAAGGTCGGGTTTATAAACCTGATAATTTTATTCCAAAACTGGGAAATTCTCTGACAATACCAGAGATTATGGAAAAGATCCACATTTCTCCCTTGCATTTAGGGCAACAGCCCTGGTCAGAAGGAACCATATATTTCCTCTGATTTGGGGCTATGTGCATCCTGTGAATGGTTTTAATGAGATTCCTGCAATTGCGCAGAATATAAAATCTTCATAACTTGCTCATGGTATTTTAAAATTGGGTCATGAGAGGTAAGTTCCGGAATGTCTACATTCCATCTAGCCACTACACCTTTCCATAGCCTTTGGTAAGTTCTGGAATGTCTGCATTCCATATAGCCACTACACCCTTCCATAGCCTTTCACTGCGTACCACCTGCAGATCCCGTTGTAGGAACCGGGTTTTATAACTGTTGGTCTTTACAAAATGTAAAAGCTTCATAAGTTCATCCATCTGAGTGTCCTCTGCAAAGGCCATAGGCTGATTAAGGGCAAAGTGCCGGAATTAAAGATACATAAAGAATTGGGAGTGCATAAGGGTATGTTTTTCCTTCAATGTTTGAAATGTGAGAAGCCTTCCCCTAGGGTCAAATATTTTGCGGATTGATAAAATGACTTTAGATTTCCAATTTGTGAAAAAACTATTTTCCAGACTAGGAGAGAATGCAGGATTTCCCCATATGGGTGCGTATTTGGAGCTAGATGGGTTACGGTTTAGTCTAGTATTAATCCCAAGCCAGGCTTTATAGGTGTCCTTAAATAAAACATTATTATAATGCTGAGGGGGGGATCTCTTTACGGGAGCATAGTAATAGCGCCGCTGGGCAGTAAGGATAAAACAGGGCCTCCTCTAATTCCAAGTTGGTATAGATTTCTCTCTGCAGCATCCAGTCCGCAATGTATCTGAAAAATACAGCGTGAGCAAACGTCGCTGCGTCCGGGATACCCAGGCCCCCCTGTCTCCGGGGCAACTGCAATCTGGTTAAGGCGGCTCTCGGCTTTTTATGTTGCCACAGAAATCTCGTAAATAAATGTGTACAGACTCCAATGTCATTATCTGTCAAGCTAATAGGCAGCATTTGAAGAATGTAGGATAATTTCGGGAATATCACACTTTTTAAGACAGCTGCACGGCCTAACAGAGATAGGGGCAGGTACTTCCAATGATCTAATTGTTTAGTTATCCCTTTAATAATCGCTGCATAGTTAATGTGATATAGGGTCTGTAGAGAAGGGGAAATGAGGACTCCCAGATATTTTATGGAGTGAGGGGCAATTTGAAACTGTGTGACCACCGAGGCTTCTGATCTTAGAGTTTCTGTCTGGGTGAGAGGCAGCAGTTCAGATTTCTGAAAATGAATACGGAACCCAGAGAAAGTGCCAAATTTACTAATCATGTCTACAATGGCCGGAATAGATATGCTAGGCTGGGATATGAAAAGTAACATATCATCGGCAAAAAGGGCTAACTTCACCTCTATCTGCCGGATACATATACCTTTGAATTGTTCCATAGCTCGCAAGGTAATGGCAAGTGGCTCTAGGGCAAGAGCAAATAGCAAAGGTGATAAAGGGCATCCCTGCCTGGTACCCCTTTCTATGTCAAACGGGACAGATAAATATCCGTTGCAAGCTACCTGAGTCTGTGGACGCGTATACAAGGTGGACAGTAAAGTCCAGAAGACCTCTGGAAACCCAAACCGCTCTAAAGTGGTAAACAAGTGATTCCAGGTCACCAGATCAAAAACCTTCTCGGCATCAAGGGAAAGCAGCATGTTTTGCCCCTCTCCCCCCCGACTCCGAGAAAGCTCCTGCATAATCGCCAACACCTTACGTATATTGGATACTGAATGTCTCCCAGTTATGAAGCCCGTCTGATCGCGATTGATTAACACAGGAAGAATGACTTTGAGCCTATCTGCCATAATTTTAGTGAATATTTTATAATCACTGTTAAGTAGTGATATAGGACGATAAGAGCTTGGGAGTTCACAATCTCTCCCTGGTTTCGGGAGTACTTTTATGACAGCTGCGTTAAAGTAAAGGGGGATATTACCAGATGCTTGTATGTTATTAAAAACTGCCTGCAAGGGCTCCGCCACCTGGTCTATAAGAATTTTATAGAAGTCCCCACTAAAACCATCGGGTCCCGGGGCTTTAAACGGTTTAAGTTTTTTAATAGTGCTGGTGACCTCCTTTACAGTAATTGGGGCCGATAATAATGAAATATGTGATGGGGACAAATGTGGTAGGTTCAAATCTGCCCAGAACACTATCAAAGTATATTTTAGCTTCCATGTATTTAGTTTTATTCAGTGGATTCGGAGCACTAAGATATTTTTGATAAGCATTAGACAACCTTCTCTGGGAATCAGAGTATAGCTGAACACGGGACTTATTAGCTTTGTCCGCATATGAGATTATTTCCCCTCTTAGAACGGATTTGGCAGCCTGCCAATATAGCAGTGGGTTAGATTTATGGTCATTATTATTATTAGTGTAGTTCGCCCAAGACGCCTGTAACATATTACGAAATTTAACAGAACTATTAAGGTAAGAAGGAAAATACCATGGTTTATAGTACCCCTTATCCACCCATACTAAAGCATGGTCTGTGAGACAGATAGGTTCAATCTCGGCTGCAAGCATTTTAGGCAATAATAGATTAGACATGAGAACATAATCAAGCCGAGAAAGGCTACCATGTGTGGCTGATAAACATGTGAATTCTTTATCCGTAGGGTGTCTAGCCCTCCATACATCACACAGGCTCAATTGGGTACACAGAGAAGAAATATTCAGCTTGGGGATTTTTCTATGGCCCTTAGTAAATGTTTGCCTATCCAGAACACTGGAAGCTATCATATTAAAGTCGCCACAGACGATCATATTAGAGTTATTTTGCAATAATAGTTTAGCCAGCAATTTTTGGAAAAAAACTTGATTATTGGTATTGGGGCCGTAAACATTACACAACAAGTATCTAGATTGCTCCAGGAATATATCTGTGATGGTGTACCTCCCCTCCCTATCAGAGCTAGTCATGTGTACGGTGTTTTGCACATGGTTGTGTACTAAGGTAACCACACCTCGAGATTTAGAATTAAAGAATGAGAACGATACCACTCTATATCCCATCATATTTAGTTTCTCCACCTCTGGAGGTTTAAGATGCGTCTCTTGCAGCAGTGCAACATCAATTTTTAATTTTTTCAGATATATAAAGATCTTTCTCCCTTTAATGGGAGACTGTATTCCTCCCACATTCCAGGTGCACAGCCATAGAAGGAGGAGGCCATAGAGAGTCAACTAATGGACACGAATATAATATATGTTGAAACCGTAGTTTACTGAAGAACAGATAGGTCACCCCCATAGAGGGATGCAATCCGGAGTGGTAAGAGATAAATAACAATAACATCATGTTATATGGTCGTGAGAATCGTAGGGGGGCACAAACAAAAAATAAAAAAAACATCAGAACATCAAACCTAACTACAAACTCCAACACTAGCGCAGACCGCGCCAATGTAACCAAATGTTGGAACCAGACTTCTCAAGCAATTTGATCCAAGATATAAACTTTCCTGGATCTGCCTCCTATGGACCACGGCATAGTAAAAAAAAAATGTTTTAAATACATAATTAAGTGTATACAGACAATTTTGAAATACTTAGCTAACACATATAGTGTTGGCCGCACCTTATCAATACCTTTTAGTATAGTACTCCCTTACTATATCTGTATTTCCTAGATGTTTGTTTGTTTGGTTTTTTTGCTTTTTTATTATATTGTCGCCATTCAACTGCCGCAAGATGGTTTGTCAGAAAACAGACCCTAATACCGACATACTGCACTCTTACTTGTGGGAGATAAGATCTGACAGAAGATATCTTCAAAATGTGGTTATTATTATATTTTACACTAGACTGTGTGGTTCTGAGACCCAATGCTTCAAATAACATAGCCAGTGTATTAAACTCCCCTTATTTTTTTGTATACATTTTTAAGGTTAAAAACCTGCAGGTAGACTTTTGCATTTAACGGTGTGTAAAGATTAGTTGGTCATGTCTGTTTAATCTGCTATTCTGTCATTAAAAATGTTTTTAAAAATTCTGTAACATACGAGGAGAGAAGCCTTTCTGTCCCATTATTGTGACAACTTCCAGAACATCTTTTGCTTAAGGCACATTTTGGTGACCCTTCAGTCTGTGTGACCCAGTATAACCTATGCTGGCTTGATCCCGAATAAACGCATGGGTCTCAGATACTGACAGGAAATCTTTGTATCCCTTGCCAATGAATAACCGGAGTCTTGCCGGGAACAAAAGAGCAAACTTTTGTTAGGATTGCACCAGCTGAGAGCATAGACCTGTAGACTTCTTTCGCGCCCGAGTCACTTCAGCTGAATAGTCCTGGAAAAGGCGTAATCTTCTCCCTTCCCAGGTGAGCGTATCCATCTTTTTAAATGCCATCCATAGCAGCTCCTTATGAAGGAAGTTAAGACAGCGAAAGATCACAACGCGTGGCCGATTCTGTTGGTCATCTCTGGGGGGTCCTATGCGGTGTGCTCGCTCTATGATGATATCTTGACAATCAGCATGCACATGGAGTAGTTTAGGCAAGGTGTCAGTAAGAAACTCCATAAGACCTGTCCTCTGAGGGATTCTGTCAGCCCCACCAAACGCAGATTATTGCACCTGGAGCGATTCTCCAGGTCTTCTACCTTGCTCCAGAGCTTGGATTGATCAACCTGTAGAGATTTAGCAGTAGATTGTAACGTTTGCACCTCCTGAAAAGAATCACCCGCCACTTGTTCCACAGCAGCCACTCTCTGGTGAATGGAAGCCATCTGCTCCTTTATTTCTTGCAGCGTGCGGTTGAAGGAATCAGCCTGTGCCTGCATGAGAGGTGCCATGGTCTCCCTGATGGCTTTAACGACATCTCCATAGGAAATAGGGGATGACATGGAGTCCTGTGCTTCAGATATAGCAGAACTCTCGTCAGGAGAAGAAGAGGAAGTGCGGGAACGGGTCTCAGATGCGGCCGCCATATTGGATCCAGCCTGCGAGCGGTCCGTCTTGGTCCTCTGCACTTTAGGCTGTTTTCAGCAGATGAAATATGATTCCCCTGCAATCAACATGGTTTAGCCCAGGTGTAACTAAGTTCATGCACTTAACAAGGTCTGGATCCAGCCCAGTGTCCGTATGATATGCGCCAAATATGCCGTGGTCACAGCGGAGCTAAAGGGAGCTGTGTCTCACTGCATCTCCGCCGGAAACGGAAGTCAAGGAATTCCTCTTTAATGTCTACATTAATCAAGAAGATATTGCAGAGTTTAGAGTTCCAAAATACATGTCAGGCAGCCATGCAATGGCAATAGCTGCATCTGGTCTCAAAAACTAATGGAATAGCCATGAAGACTTCAGTAAGAAAAAAGCGCTCTTCACAAAACTAAAATATAAATTACAGAATTGATATTGAAAATATGAATTAGATTTGAGTAGAGCAGGCTGCCCAACCTGTAGCTCTCCTGGGGTTGTAGTACCAGACAAAGCTTGCTTCAACTTATATTACATATCAATTATTAAGTTCATGTCTCTGTGTTCTTACAAATTCATGTGTCAGACTAGGTTGATTATTAAATGTTAATTAGTGGTAACAGGAGAGAGCCTTTTGAGTTTCTTAAAATTCTGATATAATTGTGTTCGATTTGTGGAAACGAGAACCAAAGACCTCCAGTTAAAGTCTTGGAGATGGCAGAATACAGCTAATAAGTCATATTTGAGGTTAACTAGGGACATTAGGCATTGTAGAACAGACCAGGTGGCTGTTTGATCAACGCCTTGTGTCACATATAGGTCACAAAGATTGTTTAACAAATCTGCATTTGACAAGGATGCCTGATTGACACCTTTGCACTTGACGGGGACCAGGGCCGGTGCTAGGGTTTTCGGCGCCCTTCCTGGAGCCAGGACGAAAGGAGAGCGCCGGCGCCACATTTTTTTTTTTCTGCCGACAGGGCCAGCTGCAGCAGGAGATCGTGGCGGGAGGGAAGCGCCTCTCTGGCATGACGCCCTCCCGCCACGCTTACCGGGTTCCGCCGGCCCTGATGGGGACACCTGATCTGTACTTCTGTACTTGACAGGATATGTACAGGTGAGCATTATACTTAATGTTAAGGTTAAGATTAGACTGAGGTTAGTTTAAGGCTGCGGTTAGGGTTAGTGCCTGACTCATAACAATAAGGACAACAAAATAATATTATTAGGCCGGATTCACAGACACGATTGTGCTACTTTTTCTGTGCTTATTTTTAGGAGCAGATTAACTGCGCATGCGTAGTACCTTTTTTTTACACAAGTTGCGTAGGATTTAGGCATGGAAGTTCATTAGGCACGGATTCCAAAATAGTACTTAGTGACATACGTACAGAGGGGTGTGGTTTTCTTCTGTACGTGCGTAGTTACGTGAAAGTGGATGGGGGAGGCATTTAAATGGCCTTTTGAGGGTGCGGTTAGTAATGTACGCACGTACCTAAGCAACTTAGGCACGTAAATACGCCCGTAAAGGTTAAGGATGCACTATGGAACTGTAAGTCACCAAAAATCCGTCCGAGCGAGGGGAGTGTCATGGGTGTTGCATTGCAACATAAGTGCGTATATTTGCGATACTTATTTCACACGTATCTGTGAATCCGGTCCATTGACCTTAGTGTTGACAGACAAACAACCCTGTCGAGTTCATTTTTGCTGAGATTCATACACTGTCAATATAATGTTGTAACGTTTGTAATTGTTTTAAAAATGGCTATAGATTACATATTCCATACCTGATCGAGCCTGATTGAGCTCTTCACTTTGGTTAAAAAGTTACAGTAAAATTAAATACTAAATAAAACATAACAGATAAGTGTCTTGAATAAAATATGTACACTTACATCATTAAATGATGGAATATATCGTAAAAAAAAATTATAATAATCATATTAAAAGACATAGTTGCTTTATTTGACTTTGTAGGTTTATAATTTATCATTTTGATTATTTCATAATACAGTATATAAAAAATAGAGGAAGCAGTTGGTGAGAATACTGGCATTAATTCAAGTATAATTATTAAAGGTTTACTGTTATTATGAGACTAGATGGGCATAATTGTGCCAGGAAATTAAAAGGGCTTCATGACATCTTTATGAGGTGTTAAACATCTTTAGGGAGTGATTACATATTATTGAACATTGCATTACTTGTAAAATAATTTGGCTCTAAAGAGATTATGAGAAAAATCTGGAACACAGAGGTTTGTTTGGGGATAAAGAACAATGTGCTTGGTATTTGTTTGAAATGTTAAAGCCTGAACGAGGGATTTAATAACTGTTCAGGGCTGTTCTAATCTAAGTCGCTGTGGGAGCTCTGAGGTTATCGTGTTTCATTCTCACACCTAAAATGTTTTACAATAGCTGCAGTTTCTGCTACATGTGCGTTCATTCAGTAATGTAGCATGTCTTTTCCTTATACTTCATAAATAATTTTCACAGATGGAGTTGGAGTCTGTCTTCTATTTGATGACCAACAAATAACATAATAACATAGGAAAAAGTGAGCCTGTCTGATATAGATA
>WWET01006311.1:13889-41874 GCA_011038615.1 Limnodynastes dumerilii
CTAAGTATTATGTGCATTAATCTAACTTAGATTGACCACTGAACAAGCTTATTAAGACCAAAATGGTCAGTTATCAGCAGTACAAAATAATGAATTGCAAGGCAAGGTTAAATGAATCCACTTATTCTCTTAAGAGAAATACAGCCAACACTAGGGAAGAGGACAGTTGAAGATCACCACAGAGAGTCAAGATCACCTTTTTCTTTTCTATGACAATCACAATTCTGAAAATATGTATAATTGTGGTAAGGCAATGATTCTGCATTCTATAGGCAAACATCTAATTAATTCTGGAGGCAAGGGGCACCAAGAGACTAAGGGCTGGATCTAACTTTGGCCGATGTGTATGTAGTAACCTGTCAGTTGTTACTATGCATGCATAGGGGAGACATTTTGCATTGGAACACAGCATGATAGATGCTACATTTTGATACCTAATGGCCTCCAATGGCATGGCATGACTGCCCAACATGTGTACCCTGTAGATGCATACAGTAAGCGTTTGGCTAAGCTCTTCGGTACGATGCTGCTTTATGCACCCAACCTATTTTACATGGGACGAGTGCGTAAGATTTAAGATAGGGTTGCAAATACAAAATGTCCTTACGTGTGACGAGAGTGTATTACCCCCGCATGCATGGACTATAGAACAGCGTGTACATAAGTTATAACTGACATGCACAATTAAATTAAGTGAGCTAACAGATAAGAGAGAAAAGAGAGAAAATGCTAAGCTTTTGAAATACATAGCAGGCACCAGCAATTTTTGAATGGAATTTTGCGAATTAGTGTTAGCAGCGAAAGATCAGACTCAGGGAAAGAAAAGGTATTATTTTGCTTTCCTCGGGCCTGATCCAGACTTAAAGTTGTTTCACATACGCATGCGTACCCGAGCTATGCACTACTGAGTATAATGCACTCCCCCTGGCACTCCCCTTAGATGCACGTAGCTTAGCTAATTTATGAGTTTAGGACCCTACCTTAATTTTTTTTTTGCGTATCTCTGGTAAGTTCCTAACCCTGCCCATACTGTACAATTGAAATGCCTTCCTCCTCCCACAATGCGTATTTTCAACTTGCGTAGGGATGTCGCACCCTATCATATGGAGTTACATACAAGTAACAAGTAAATAAGAGTAACAATGCGTAAAATCTGCCGCGCGCATGCACAGTGCGTTCCCACAGCTAGATTTACGCATGCCGGGTGCGTAAAATAGCTATCGTTAATAAGTCTGGATCAGGCCTATTGTTAATAACCTAGGGCAGGATCCCGAATTATGAGTGCAGCAGCAGTGGAGAGCTGAAGCCTGATCCTCACTATATCCTGAGTCCGGTGAGGGCGAGCTGAGACCACTCCCCTCTCATGTATGGGCCTGCAATAGAAGTACCTTTCCTTAAGATTTCTGCACTGTCCCCCTGTAAAATAGGGACAGCTCAAAAATCTGAATAGGATTTGACATTCCTTACTATATAGTATACATAGAAAACCTCTCCCTCCTTGCATAAATGCTGTATGCTTCCTATCCTGTCTCGCTCTGCAGTCAGAAAGTCTTCCAGTAATGAAATCTTGATCCCAAGGCTACACATCAGTGCTGGAATTGAGGAAATGGTTATACAGTCACCAAATGTGGGTATTTTCTACTGTGGAAATGGTGGAAAATTCCCACATTGCATAAGTTTGGATTGGGCCCCTAATGTCCCGTTTTGTGTTGCATAGCAGGCAGGGCTGTCTTAACAGCATTATAGGCCCTGGGCAAAGCAATGCACATTAAAGGAATAAAAATGTAACCGAAACTTTTGAACATTATAAGCTATGAAAAGCACAACATATAAATTTAAACATGTAATGATAATTCATCACACTGTGCCCTCCTTCACACTTTTGCCTCTTCTTGTGTGTCTCTGCAGCCATCCAATCTCCTTCTCTTTGTGTGTGTCCAGGCTACCCTTTTGTCCCATCTTTTTATGTCCAGCAAGCCTTCTGCCCCCTCCTTCTGTGTATCTAGCCAGCCTTCTGCCCCCTCCAGTTGTATAGCCAGCTAGCCTTATGTCCCCTCCTTGTATGTCCAGCCAGCCTTCTCTCCCCTCCAGCAATCCATACACACACCTATTTCTTGACTTTCTTCTTTCCTCTATGGCACATATTCTCTGCAGTGGCCTTACCTAGGTCATGCCAGCGTCATTGTGACGGAGTGACACAGTGACACAGACATAGTGTCAAGCACTAGCAGTGCAGCCGCATGGTGTGTCAGGAGTGCTTGGCACTATATGTTTGTGTTGCTGTGTGACTGCATACGCATGGTGCAAGGGATCTAAGTGGAAGCTCTGATCCATTCAATAAGAGATGGAGCAGTTGCCTGCAGATTTCACTGGTGGCCCATAGGGAATTGGGGATTACCCCAGCTCCTCAGCGAAATGCAGAATAGTCAGTCTGAAAATGCCTTGACTGATGGGGCCGGGTAGCATTACTCAAGGACCCCTAGACTTGTGGGGCCATGGGCACTTGCACATTGTGGCCAGTGGAAAAGATGTCACTGATAGCAGGGATAAAGCAATAAAGTAGCGTGACAGTTAATGAAGAGAAACCTGGTGAACTCTTCATTTACTTAACAAGCCAATTGAAACCATTTTCCTATTAATGGAATCCCCATTTAACATACAGAATAGGATGATGAGGTAGATCCAGACCTATGGGCTTATTACATTAGATAGCGTATTTACGCTATCGTATTTTCTATGCACTCCCCTCGCTTGTACGGCCGTTTTACGCTTCCCAAACCCTACCTTAACTTTTCAAAGTGTGTGTACTAACGCACGTAATGAATTTACGTACATTACGGCCTAACCCGGCCCATATTTTCCTATTTAAATGCCTCCCTCCGCCTACAAAGCGTAACTACAGGTGTCGTATGGATGACCCGCCCCTTCGTTCGTAGTTACGCTGATGGTACGTACGTTCAGCTTTACGTGTTGTAACATCTGCCGAGCATGGGGGTAAATACAAATTAGCGATTTTACGTCAGCGGCTAGGGTAAAATCGCTAGCCTACGTAGGTCAGGATCTGGGCTGATGTTTGTGAATAACTGTTTTCCTCTTCTTTACAAAAAGGATCCCTATCTAGTTTAATCCTATGGAATTATGGGATTTGGTGAGTTTCTTCTCCACTAACTGCTCCGTCTTTCTTTTTCTTATCTCCTACACATGCAGATGAAGAGAATCATGTGTAGGAGATAATAATAATAATAATAATAATAATAATAATAATAATAATAATAATAATAATAATAATTAGATGTAATGCAGGACAAGTATTACAAAAAATTAAACCCATATAGGTCAGGATGGATTGATGTAATTGGCTTTTATGAATGGTCTGTTTTATTTTATTTTAAATAAATGGAGCCTTTATTGAGATGTCTCTGAATTTGATTTGCTCAGCACACTAACAGTATTGTTCATGCCTATAATTGTTTGAAGTCTATTATTCCTTCTTAACTGAAACGCATTTGTATTTTTTGGATATGTGGCATGAATCAATGCAAATTTATTTCTTCAGAAATGTAGTGACAGAATCTGATCCAGATTTCTGCAAAAGGGGTATTTTCTGATCAATAAAACAAAAAAACATCTGCAGAGCTCCACACAGAGAGCGATTACAATGACGGGATGTTATGGATGGGGATGTGGACGTCAGTTACACTAATGGGAGGGAGGAGGGGCCGGATCCAGACCTACGTGCGTGTTACATTTGTTAGTGTAGTGTATTTACGCTTTCGTAAGTATTATGCACTCCCCAGGCACTCCCTACAGACGGACGTACTTTTGGCGTTTAAAAAACTTTTCAAAGCGTAACCGCGCCCGTAAGTAGCGTCATGACGGACGTAACTGCCTAACCAAGCCCATACTGTACGATTTAAATGCCTCACCCCACATCATGTGCGTAGTTCGAGCGTAGTTATGGCCAGCGTATTTTTGGCATGTCCCTTCGTATGCAGTTACTACAGTGTTATGGCTACCCCCAGGATACATGTCGTAACATCTGCCGTGCGCGTGCGCATGCAAAGAACGTACAAACAGACGAAATTACGCTAGCAGCTAGTGTAAAATTGCTTGCATACGGAGGTCTGGATCTGGCCCGAGATCTGTAAATAGTACAGTGAAAGCATGCTAAGTGCCCTATATACTATCTAGACTTCAGTGTAAGTCTTGAGCCACGTCATAGTTTTAGGGTGGTTCTGTTTTGTGGATATAATGAATTTTGTTCTGAAAATTTGCATGGTATTACATAATGGTTAATATAAATGTTCTTTTTATAGTAGTTCTTCCTAGCCTTCCTTTTGGAGTGCAAAGTCCTATCAAAGTTATTTATAAGGGTACAAACATTATTTGGGTAAGAATAGTAAATTTCGATTCCCTTATTCCTAGCACAAAATCTTTTGGAATTACTGCATTGCCTCACCAAATAAAAAACAAATTGGCAGTCAGGATGGCACTGGCTCTGAGAAGACATTAACACAAAATTTTATGTGGGTAATTTTCAACATTCAAAAGCACTTTACCAAAATGTATTCAAATATTCAATAAATGCTCAATCCAATATTCAAATGGTCTGACTTCCTGGAATCGTGCATGCTGACCATTTCAATGTAACAAACAAATTATGGTGATATGCTGGTTATTACCTATTACATAACATAAATACTATAAAACACATTGAACGATAATTTATGAAGCACAAAAAATCTGATCTGATCACAAAAACTGTGAAGGATAGTTTATACAAGGGAGGCTACACTCACTTCAGCTCAATATATCTTCATATTAAAATATTACACTTAAATAATAAATTATACAAAAACAATTTATTACAAATAACAACTTTGGACCTGGGGCCAGATTTAGAGCTCTGGGCGCATTGCATATGTGCCCCGGAGTTTTCTGATTTGTGCTACTGCGTATGCACAGTAATTTTCTAACGTCATCTACGTTTCTTGTTGCAACGAAGATTGCATATACGCGGTCTTAAAGAATCTGGCCCCTGATCCAGACCTCAGTAATGACAGGTGATTTATGCAAGCTTCCATTAATAAATCATCTGTCATTATTATTCTTATTTTTATTCTTATTATTAACGTTTATTTATAGGGTGCCACACGTATCCGCAGCGCTGTGCAGAGGCATTAGCAAATCCAATAGTTACATATAATAATTAACAGAGGGTATAAAAACATGAATAAGGAATACAATACATGTACAAAGCAAAAATAAAATACTGTAAAGAAATAGCGGAACAATATGTAAGGAAAATAAAGATGCTGGATATGTGTGTAGGAGCAGATGAGTAAGGAGAGAGATAGACAGTAGAGATAAAAAGGTGGGAAGTAATGAGAACAAGGTAGAGGGATGATGGCAGGAGGACCCTGTTCATAAGACCTAACATGCTAAGTGAGAGAGGGTGAACAAACAGGAGACACAGTGATAAAGATGGGGAGGGCAGGTAAGCTTAGGTGGAGTAAGGGTAGTCTAGCCTGAAGAAGTGGGTTTTAAGGGAGCATTTGAAGGATTGAAGGGTACTGCATTGCCTGATAGGAAGTGGTAGGTTGTTCCAATGGAGAGTGGCGGCCCGGGAGAAGTCTTGAATGTGGGAATAAGAAGTAGTTATAAGGTTGGAGTTGAGGCGACGGTCATCAGCAGAGTGGAGGGGACGTGAGGGAGTGTGGATGGAGATAAGGGAGGAAAGATAGGGAACGGTGGAGGAAGAGAGAGTCTTGTAGGTTATGGTGAGGAGCTTGAAGAGAATTCTGAAAGGGACAGGAAGCCAGTGTAGAGATTGACAGAGAGGGGAGGTGGAGACAGTGCATTCAGAGAGGAAGATGAGTCTGGCTGCAGCATTTAGTATAGATTGTAGGGGTGTGAGATGGACCAGAGGGAGGCCAGAGAGGAGAATGTTGCAGTAGTTCAGGTGGGAGATAACGAGAGTGAATGAGCGTTTTAGTGGCGTCTGCTGTTAAGAAGGGTCTGATGCAAGCAAGGTTGAATATTCAAATGGTCTGACTTCCTGGAATCGTGCATGCTGACCATTTCAATGTAACAAACAAATTATGGTGATATGCTGGTTATTACCTATTACATAACATAAATACTATAAAACACATTGAACGATAATTTATGAAGCACAAAAAATCTGATCTGATCACAAAAACTGTGAAGGATAGTTTATACAAGGGAGGCTACACTCACTCACTCAATTACTCTCTTGATCCTATTTAGCACCACCCCAAGCACATAAATATAAAACAAGGACTTCAGCTCAATATATCTTCATATTAAAATATTACATTTAAATAATAAATTATACAAAAACTATTTATTAGAAATAACAGCTTTGGACCTGGGGCCAGATTTAGAGCTTTCTGATTTGTGCTACTGCGTATGCACAGTAATTTTCTAATGTTATCTATGTTTCATGTTGCAACGTAGATTGCGTATACGCGGTCTTAAAGAATCCGGCCCCTGATCCAGACCTCTGTAATGACAGGTGATTTATGCAAGCTTCCATTAATAAATCATCTGTCATTATTATTCTTATTTTTATTTTTATTATTAACGTTTATTTATAGGGTGCCACACGTATCCGCAGCGCCGTACAGAGGCAATAGCAAAGCCAATAGTTACATATACAATAATTAACAGAGGGTATAAAAACATAAATAAGGAATAAGGAATACAATACATGTACAAAGCAAAAAATAAAATACAGTAAAGAAATAGCGGGACAATATGTAAGGAAAATAAAGATGCTGGATATGTGTGTAGGAGTAGGTGAGTAAGGAGAGAGATAGACAGTAGAGATAAAAAGGTGGGAAGTGATGAGAACAAGGTAGAGGGATGATGGCAGGAGGTAGGAGGACCCTGTTCATAAGACCTAACATGCTAAGTGAGAGAGGGTGAACAAACAGGAGAAACAGTGATGAAGATGGGGAGGGCAGGTAAGCTTAGGTGGAGGAAGGGTAGGCTAGCCTGAAGAAGTGGGTTTTAAGGGAGCGTTTGAAGGATTGGAGGGCACTGCATTGCCTGATAGGAAGTGGTAGGTTGTTCCAATGGAGAGTGGCGGCCCGGGAGAAGTCTTGGATGTGGGAATAAGAAGTAGTTATAAGGTTGGAGTTGAGGCGACGGTCACCAGCAGAGTGGAGGGGACGTGAGGGAGTGTGGATGGAGATAAGGGAGGAGAGGCAGGGAGCAGTGAAGGAGAAGAGAGTCTTGTAAGTTGTGGTGAGGAGCTTGAAGAGAATTCTGAAAGGGACAGAAAGCTAGTGTAGAGATTGACAGAGAGGGGAGGTGGAGGCAGTGCAATGGGAGAGGAAGATGAGTCTGGCTGCAGCATTTAGTATAGATTTTAGGGATGCAAGACAGACAAGAGGGAGGCCAGAGGGGAGAATGTTGCAGTAGTGCAGACAGGAGGTAACAAGAGAGTGAATGAACGTTTTAGTGGCGTCTGCAGTTAAGAAGGGTCTGATGCGAGCATTGTTGTGGAGATGAAAGCGGCAGGACAGTGAGAGGGCACGGGTGTGTGAGGTGAAGGAGAGAGAGGAGTCCAGGATGACGCCCAGGCAGCAGTCATTTATTTGCATGGGGATTTTTCTTGTAAAGTATATATGGTAATATTCACTGAACAGCTTTGGAGTAATAAAGGATTCTGCATTACAAATATTGTCATTTGCACACAATTGATTGGGTCTCAGGATACACAGTAAAATAGGAATGTTGATGGGGCAATGACTGAACAGATCAATACACTAGTGGTGTAATGCAGAGTATAGAAGCTGCTACTGCACTGGGCAGAGAAACTTCTGTGCCAGGAATCTAGATCCACAATCAGTTTCTGTAGCATAGCAATAGCTACCTGGATGTAGCAAGTGATGGAGGCTATAAGCATTTGTAAACCGTAGTAGAAGTCATGAAGTTTACTGTTGAGAATCAGGACTCAGTGAGCGACAAACTCAGAGTCAACAGTACAGAAATAAGCAAACTTTATTTTACAGGTCAGAGAACAAGACATACAACAAAGCTGAATACAGCCTCAGGGGTCAGGAACCTGGAGTCAATTATAGCACCAGAAGGCTAGAAACTGTCACTGGCAGAAGTAAACAGAACAGAGGAGTCTTAAATAGTACAGCTCATCAATCATCTCGTCCAGTGAGACACACCTGCACTGTATCTCCCTTCTAATGGAAAGCAAGGCTGCAGGGGACACACACCTGCACTGCTGCTCAGACTTTATTAAAAGAAAAGGTGCAGGGAACAGACCACTGAAACCCTAACACCAGTCTTTTGAGTTTTAATAATTTTTCTACTGCCATGCCTTTGCTCATAATATATATAAACCAGTTTTACCTCCTATGCTAAAAATCTTTGCTTCTAGTGCGTTATGAGTGCAGCTGTTTAAATAAAGATAATCATAAGCATTTAAAGACAATGGGCCTCATCTAGATTTAATAACAACAGCTAATGTCCGCACACGGCATGAGTAAAGCTGGCTGTGGGAACGTGCTGTGCATGCGCATTGCAGATGTTACTCATCTGTATACTTAACTTGTACGTAACTCCATACGATAAGGGGTGACAGCCGAAAATACGCATTGTGGGAGGAGGGAAGCACTTAAATTGCTCAGTATGGGCTGGGTTAGGAACTTACGTACGACTAAGCATAAGGTATGACCAGAAATATGTAAGGAAAAGTTAAGGTAGGGTTCTGAACACGTAAGTCAGCTGAGTTATGTGCGTGCGAGGGGAGTGGCAGGGGGTACATTATTCTTATTGGTGCATAACTTGGGTACGCTTGCGTGCTTATAACTGACCGTATTCACACTTAAGTGTGAAATAAGTACGCATGGATTCGCAAATATACGCGAAGGCAGACTTTAGCAGACTTCCACCACCATAGGGCAACCTTAACTCTACGTGTATATTTGTGCTTAAGTTGCTGAGGTACGTGCGTACATTTTTAACCGTATTAGACCATTTAAATGCCTCCCCCCACTCACTTTCACTTAACTTTCTACGCACGGAGGACTGAAACGTCTCTTTGGACGTATCTCATTAAGCACGGATTTGAAGTCAGTGCCTAATGGATTTCCGATATCATATGTACTGTAGCTTGTGTAAAAAAGTTACCACGTATGCACAGTTTATCCGATCCTAAAAATACGCATGGAAAACCAGCACTTTCTTAAGTGTGAATCTGGTCCAACGACCTTAAGTCTGTATCAGGCCCAATGTTGTTATAAGAAACAACTTCTATATTTCTAACAGTTGGCTTCATTGATTGCAAAAAAAATAATTTATAAGATAATAAAACTTTAATTTTCTAATTTGTTAACTGTGATGGGTGAAGGAAGCAAACAAAATCATTACAATGCTTTAGTGTATACCGTACAAGTTTCTGTTTAAGGAAATTAACTTAAGCAATTTAAAATCCCAATATATATTTTATGGATGATAAATACTTATAGGGTTACTAATGACTAAGAGAAAGTCAAATGAAGATACATAAACTTGGACAAAGAGACACATGAACTTTATTGACCTGAATCTGGGACCCTGTCCAAATTTTGTAAGGTATTCTGTCTTTATTAAGGAAGTATCAGAGAACACCATTAAAATGAAACATGCAATTTAATAAAGATCTATAAAACTATTTCAAGAAAACATTATTTTAGTTGGGCAGTGTATTACCTATCTTCTAATCTAGTAATATTGTTAAATTAATTAGATCTCCAAAATTACTCAAAGGACACAAACCTTTACAGATGAATAACATATTAATAGATATAAACCACAGTGAATTTCTGTACCAGTAGTTGTGGACTTTATCTAGCTTTGTTTAATACTAAATGTGTTGGTACTTGACATCCTAGGACCGGATTCACAGATGTGTGTAAAGTACGCAAATATACGCACGTACGTGGCAAGGCAACACCCATGACACTCCCCTCACATGGACGGATTTTTGGTGACTTGAGAGTCCATAGGGCAACCTTAACTCTATGTTTGTAGTAACCGTGCCCTCAAAAGCCCATTTAAATGCCTCCCCCCGCCCATTTTCATGTAACTTTGCACGTACGGAAGACAACCACGCCCGTCCGTACGTATGTCACTAAGTGTGCTTCAGTAATCCGTGCCTAATGCATATCCATGCCTAAATCCTACGTAACTTGCGTGGAAAAAGTTACAACACATGCGTAGTTAATCTGACCCTAAAAATACGCACACAAAAATAGGCAAAATCGTATCGTATAAGCCATTCTGCTCCTCAGCGTTATACACATGCACAGCAGCATCCGCACGTTATGGATGCTGTTGCACATGTGCAGTGGTCGAGAGCAGAATTGCTCTCCTCAAAATGTCCCCTTCCAAGTGCCCCACCAGCAGTGGCATAACTAGTGTGGGTTTTGTTGGGCACGTACCCTGGGCGCCGATGGCATTGAAAGCACCATCAGTGCCATCAGAGCACATATTCGACAAAGACCACTGCTGGTGCACAGATGAGGAGAGGATCTGTTCCCTCTCCTCATCTGTGAAAATAACAGACGGAGCAGCTGTCATTTTCATTGAAGAGAAGAAAAGGCAGAACTTCCTCTTTTCTCTCCTGCACCTGTGTTCCTGTGTTGATTACAGCCTCGTTATCCAGATCTTCTAAACCTCATCAGTGGTATAACTAGGGCAAATGGCACCCAGTGCAAAAGCCCAAAATGTACTCAGCCCTCCATCCTCCCCGGAAAAGAAAAGAATAAAACCCTGATTATCTGATTCTAATCCCCGGGGTGTGTGAGAGCCGCTGCAATGCCATGTCACAGTTGCTCTCAGACTCACACAGATCGGAGTTCAAAATCAGGTCATCAGGATTTTATGCTTTTCGTTTCCAGGGGGTGGGGTGCATTTTGTGCATTTTCCATGGGTGCCATTCACCCTAGTTATGCTACTGCCCACTAGTTACCCACCTCTCAAGTGCCCCACCATTACCCCCCCCCAAGTGCCTCACCAGTCACTGCCCCCCAAGTGCCCCACTGGTCAACACCACCCCCGACTCCCTGCGTCTCTAAGTAGTCTTTCTCATTCAGTCAGCTTGAGGTGGTGGTGCAGCTGATGCTCCCTCAGCTCCCAGCTCCCAGCTCCCTAGATCATTTCCCGTAATTTTTATGGGCATTTGTCTAGTGATCTTTATATTTGTTATAAAGCACAATGGGTTAGAAATAACTGAAGTCACAGTTATGTGTGAGGCATGTAATGTAAACAACAAAGAGCTGATGTTTCACTGGCACATCATTTAACAAGGCATATCTTAGCATCACTGACACTCACTGCTACCATTAAGCTATGCTCTGTCTATAAAAAAGAAGCTTGTTAGCAAGCTACAATTATGCAAAAAAAGGAGGGAGAGTCAGTAAGAAAGATACAGTACATATAGTCTACAGGGATTCAAATAACCTACTATGTACTAGCTATTAACCCACCCAAAGGTTAACTCAGTACTTCAATAGTTTGAGCCATTTAGCACCCTGACCCTAATTTGCGTAGTCTTTCTAAAGCGATCCAAAATGCCTCTGAATAGGGCCTCAAATGTTTGCCTGTACTTTAAATGGATAATTCCCCAATTTTCAATAAAGCTCAAAGACCAGATCCAGACCTATGCAGCTGCTGTGATTGGATCTCTGACTGCCAAGGCAGTGCAGGTCTAATGCCAGATCCCCACTGCATCCTAACTAATGCATGAGCGAGGGGACGCCAGTCCTGTCACTCGTATGGTAGTTTTACCACCAAGACCCCACTTTAACATTACCACACTTAAGTGTCCAGAATCCTACCTTAGATTCTCCGTATAGATCTGTGCCCAAGCACAGATCTCTGTGGAAATGCATACCGCTGCCCACTCTCCATCATCTACTTCCCTATCCCTGCCCCCCTTGCGGGGATTAGGCAAAAGGATCTGGAGTGATGCCCCGTCAGATAGATCTCCTAACATGTGGAAATATGGAGATCTGTTGCAAAACATCTGGCAAGCACATATGTCAGAATAACACCTGACTTCCCGCAAGTAGCTTGTGGAATCGGTTGTCGTACGCAAATAAGGATCTGGACCATACATATTAACATATTTACACAAAGTAGAAAAATAGTGATTATTAATGTGAGTGCCCTAACCATCTGGCTTTCATGAGAACTACATTTTATTAATGTGCTTTTACCATGCCTATAAGTGACTATAACAATCTTTTTTTGTTATATATGGTAAAGTATGTAAAAAAAAACAAAGCATAAGTTGTGTAATGAAAAAATATAAAACATTATTATGTGGTTTGATTAGATCATATTAAATGTATTGTTTCAAGTTCAATTTTTCTGCTACTTTAAGTTATTACTAGAGTGATCTCATAGGTCACACAAAAGGATACTCTTACAATAATGTTTATTTTTTGTAAGTTAATACAATTGCTTTGACTTTAAAGTTTCTCTGTAATGGTAAACCCTGCAGACATTTAATATACGTGCAACCACTCATTTGTTAGTTTATATATAATAGGATGAGGTTCAGGGGTTAAGATAATAATGTATATAAGAGATATAAGATAATGGGCTGGATCCAGACAGTGCTTAAAATTAGTTACTCCTGGGCTAAACCATGTTGATTTCAGGGGGAATCAAGTTAATTTTATTCTTTGCATGCAGGGATATATCTTTGAATTGCTTACTGCACACAGATACTGACCAGCTTTACTATCACACTTATTTATTTAGACTTGGGAAAGGAAACATCACCTCTCAAATCTAATGCTGTTTGCAACAGATGAAATATGACTCCCCTGCAATCAAAATGGTTTAGCCGAGGAGTAACTAATTTCAAGCACTTACTTAAATCTGGATCCAGCCAAATGTATTTAAGATAATGGCCCAGATCCAGAACAAACTTCTATTATCAATAATCTACATATTGAGATAAAAAAAACATTTTAAGCAAATAGATAATATCAAATTTGAGAAGAATTTCTCTTTCTTGGATCCACCTTTAGTTCTGTCCTCTAGTAAATAAACTACAAATGGATAAACTGAGTGCCCAGTGGAAGGGAGAGGATCTCAATCCTTTACTATAGCTGTGCAAGATATTAAAGAGCAAATCCTGTAGATGTCTCATAGAGTTCTGAAAGTCTGAAACTCTTTACAAGGAACAGACATATATATTGAACAAACTTGATGACCTATAGAACCGGTCCCGCCGGAATAATCTGCGTATAATTGGCCTGCCTGAGTCTATCCGTGAACCTGATCTATCTAAATTTATCAAGGACACACTCCCCTCATTACTCAAAGTAGAATCTGAATGTGCTAATATGGTCATTGAGCGGAATCACAGGATTGGACCCCCAAGGGATTCACCTAACTCCAACCCCAGACCGGTCATCTTCAGATGTCTAAATTATTTACATAAAACTGCACTTTGGAATGCTAATAAGTGTGTCTCTGACCTTATCTGGGAAGGCAGAAAACTACGTCTATTTCAAGACTATTCTATGGAAGTCACGAAGGCACATAAAGGAATTCGCTCCTATTTGCTCCAAGATGGCCAAGGCTGGAAAGAAGTTCACGCTTATCTACCCTGCACGTCCGCGGATCTTTTTCGGAAAAGAATCTAAGGATTTCTTGTCACCCAAAGCTGCGGCTGCGTTCCTAGAGGAGGATAATTCTCCACAAGCATCATCCTGCAATATATCAGTGGGCTGAGTAACATGGATACTGATAAGTATGGACCTGATTCACACTTAAGAATCTTCTTAAAATAAGAACTCAAAGTCACTCCTGGGCTAAACCATGTTGATTGCAGGGGAGTCATATCTGTTGCAAACAGTACTAATGTTGACAGGTAATATTTCCCAGCCCAAGTCTTAATAACAGTGTAATAGTAAAGCTGGTCAGTATCTGTTTTCAGTAAGCAATTCAAAGATGTATTCCTACATGCAAAGAATACAATTAACTTGACTCCCCCCGAAAACAACATGGTTTTGCCCAGGAGTGACTTTAAGTTCTTATTTTAAGAAGACTCTTAAGTGTGAATCAGGTCCTATATCTCTACTCACCTTGGGCCCTATCTTTGTTCTTCTGAAGAATTCTGGACTGGTTCTTGTGGCTATATTATGATATGGTGCTGGTTTAGAGCGTGGACAATTTAGATACAAGTCTTTTGGACGTTTATTCCGGAAGTTTGTTTTTTGGATTATTTCCATGACTGAGCGGAAGGATAACTTCTTTTCCTCTTGGTCCCTTGAATTTTAAATAGTTTATTTAAATTTGCCATGTATTGCAAAACAGTAGCATCTTCTAACTGTATTGTTTTTTACTGTACCTGTGTAGCAGCCGTGCTCCTCCCCCAGTTCGAGCTGTGTGATTATCCTACCTTTATTACCATTACTATTATCCTGGTGTTTTTGGTTATGAGAGTTAGTGCCTTCCATCATTTCCATTTAACAGTTAATGCTTGATCTCAAATTAGTAACATGGAATGTTGGGGGTGTTAATTCCCCAATTAAGAGGATGCGCTTATTCACATATCTAAAAAGGTTGTCAGCAGATGTAATTTTACTGCAGGAAACTCATTTGGTTGAAAGTGAGTTGGTTAAATTAAACAATGGCCCCTTTGCTTTAATAGCTGCAGCACCGTATAACTCTAGAGCAAGAGGTGTTGCGTTGTTAATGCGCAAAACAATTACCTACAAAATACATACACAAATCATAGATAAAGAAGGCAGATTTCTTATTTTAGATCTTACACTTAATGGGTTTCGTGTCACTATCTGCAATATTTATGCTCCTAACACTTATTCCAGATCATTTTTCCAACTCTTGCTTTCAAGGCTGCTTATATATATGGACAGCCCCATGATTGTAGGTGGAGATTTCAATTTGATTACATCAAAAATATTAGATAGACAATCCTCTGCCAAAGGGTTGCGTGTTCTACCTAAGTTGGGTTTCCCACAATTTGCAAAACGTCTCAACCTGGTCAACATTTGGAGAGTCCACAACCCAGCATCTAAAAGTTACTCGTGTCTCTCTGGTGCTTACCACTCCCTATTGAGATTAGACTATTTGCTAGCCTCTGAGTCGCTTTTACCCAAGATTCTCTGTACCGAAATAGAGCCTATAGTTATCTCCAACCACGCGGTTGTATGGTTCAAATTAGAGGATATTGACTCTAGGTCCGCTCCTAGTCTATGGACGTTCCCTTCCTATTTGGCTAATTCGCCGAAGTTCAGAGATATGCTAAAGGCAACCTGGGCAACATTTAAATATACAAATGCAGCTCATATAGAAGACCCTCAACTCTTTTGGCAATCTTTTAAAACGGTTATTCAGGGAAATATTATTTCATACGTCTCTGCGCTTAACAAAGCTAATAAAGAAGAGCTCAACCAGACAAAAAATACATTATTGGAAGCATATCATATTTACTCTGCTGACCTGTCCTCTATTTATCTTAGGGCTTATAACACTGCTAAAATATAATTTGATGGGATCCTGGGGAAATTAGGTAAAAAAAGTGGTTTCCGTAAAAAATTTGGGGATAAAAAGCCCACTTTTATTGCGGCTATTAGGGATAGTGGTGGCACCTTGAGACACGATGGTAAACATATAGTGGAAACCTTTAAGTATTTTTATCAGTCTTTATATTCCCAAGACCCCATTGATAGTGGCAGAATAAGGTAGTTTTACCACAGATATCCCAATCACAAGCCAATTCCCTACTCGCTCCCATCACACTGACTGAACTGCAACAGTCCATTAAGTTACTAAAAAATCAAAAAGCACCAGGTTTGGATGGTCTCAGTGGGGAACTCTTCAAAATATTGGCACCTGAGATTGGGGAATCCTTGGTTTCCTTTTTTAATTCTATTCTTCAAAATCATTCTGCCCCAACATACTTTAATGCAGCAGTTATTAAGGTCCTCCCCAAACCGGGCAGAGACCCTGAACTACCATCTTCTTATAGGCCTATATCTTTATTAGATGTCAACTATAAATTATTCACAAGGTCATTTTACCAGGTATAATCCATCCAGACCAAACTAGATTTTTTTTACATAGACATTCCATAGTGAGCATCCGTAAGGTTCTTTCGGTAATCCAACAGGACGAGGCATGAGGTGATCCCGGGTCTGAGTTTATCTCTCAACGCCGAAAAGGCTTTTGATTTGGTTACCTGCGATCACCTCATGGAATCCTTAGACAAATTTGGTTTCCCTTCGGAGTTTGCCTCTCTGCTGGGGGCCCTATATATTACTCCTTATACTCAAGTAGCATGCAATGGTTTTATTTCTGATAGGTTCTTTGGTGGTACTAGGCAGGGGTGCCCGCTCTCTCCACTGCTGTTCGCTGTAGCTTTAGAGCCTCTAGCGGTAGCTCTGCGAACCACTCCGGAATTTAAAGGTATAACTGTGAATAATCATGAGCTCAAATTAGCGATTTTCGCAGATGATATGTTGCTTTTTATTTTCCAACCTGCTATATCTATTGTAACGCCTGTAACGTTCTTTTGCTGGCTTTAAAGTGAATTTCAGCAAGTCGGAAGCCATGATTTTACCAAATTCAAGATATCCACTCATCTCAGATTTGGTCTCTAGATATTTTAAGATAAGCAATGCTGAACTTAAATGCCTAGGAGTTTTAATAACCTCATCTATTCATATGTTATATAAACTGAACTACTCTACGTGTATCACAAAAATTTCCACTCTTTTAAAAAACTGGATAAATCTGCCCTTGTCTTTGATGGGGAGGATGGCTGTGATAAAAAGCATTGTCTTCCCTAAATTGTCTTATTTAATTCAAATGCTCCCTGTCTCTCTTACTCAAGCGGATGTTTCTAAATGCATGTTTATGTTCCTTAATTTTATATGGAAAAATAGCAAACCTAGGGTGGCAGGGGCTAAATTGTTATTAAAAAGAAGGGATGGAGGGCTGGGCATGCCAGACCTACAAACTTTTATTACTGCCACTCATTTCCGATACATCTCTGATTGGTTGCTAAGCAAGTCCAATCTCACTAACTTAGAATTAGAACAATCTATAGTATCCCCTTTTGCAATAGGTGCCCTCCTATTCCAACCTGCTAAGAATATCATCCCTGATTCTCTTAAATCTAATATCTTTATAAAGGATACGTATAAGGCGTGGATCTCAGCGCATACATCTCTAAAAAGTGATCCCTTCATTTTCTATGTTTCATACCTTATGGGGAAATCCGCTCTTTGAACCCGGTATGCAGAATTCTAATTTAAAGGACTGGGCTGTCGGGGGTATCAAAGCAATGTGCAAGGTTTTTGACCCTGGGGGTGGGATTCTTTCTTTCGCACAGCTCAAGGTTAAATTTAATCTAACAAATGCCCAGTTTTACATGTACCTCGAGGCTAGACATTTTGCTATGCAAATGAACACTGGCCTTTCTAAATTTATAAGCCCAATTGACAAGATGATCTCATATTTTGAAAATCATACACTTCGTATTCGCCAGGCCACGGAAGTGATCTCTCAATTAGACCCTGCTAAATTGTGGAAGCGCACTTTAGTATCATGGGAAAGAGATGTCCCCACCCTATAGTTTCCAGAAGACCCCCTAAAGCACTATGATAGGACTTTAAAGGCATTGCCCTCTTCCTCGCTACAAGAAACTCATTTTAAGACCTTACATAGAGTCTATATTTCCCAAGCACAAAGGCATCATATGACTTCCAAGTAAACAGGCTGTTGTCCCAAATGTCATTCTATCAGGGCGACCTTCATTCACAATTTTTGGGAATGTGGGAGAATTAGAACATTTTGGGACAAAGTCATTGGTTTTATTAATTCTATCTTTCAGGTCCATGTTCCTAAACATTTTCTCCCGCTAATGTTGGCGGACTTTGGGGATTGGGTGGAGCTGTATCCCGTACTGAAGCTGGATCTGCCCCTTCTGTCTATCATTGTTACAGTCGCTAAGTCGGCTATTCTGTCCAATTGGATTAAGGCTTCACTGCCTTTTGTTCACAATATAAAAGATAAGTTATTGGAATTAATCTATCTAGACAGAAGGGCTACTTTTCCAGATATTGATAAGGGGGTAAAGGCCTTCCACAAAAAGTGGGGGGTATATATTTACATTATCTTCCTGAGGTCCAATGTGAGCATATTATAAAACCGTTTGAATTTACCTCCTGAAACCGGCTTAGAAATATAAACACTATCTAAGGGGCACAGCTGCTACGCACTATTATGTACTGGTATTTGCTGTTATTAGTTGATATATATTACTGGGCAAAGATGTGCACTGTGATATCACTGAATAGTATAATGACTTTACATGGCGGAAAGATTATTTGTTCTTGTTGTTATTTTATTTTATCTTACCTTGTTTTGTTTAGCTATACGGCAGATGTATACATTTTATATAGCTGATTTTACTTTATTTCATCACATTGTGCAACTGAGTATATATTCATTATGCCTTGTTCAGTTCAATATTTTTATGATGGATCGAGTTAATCATTTACTCAAGGTATCATGTTCATCATTTACAAACAGTGCAATTTTGTGTAACATTTGCTGTTTATCCCATGTCTTTCAATAAGCACTTATTGTATGTTGTACTTTTGTACTTTTAAACTCAATAAAATGTTTAAACAAAAAAAAAAGTGTATAACAGGTATGGTTTACATAAGGTGCACTCCTTGACACTAAAAGGCACTGCACCTCAAGTAGGTGGCCAAAGCGAGACCGCCCATGCAGACGAGCCTCAAATCAAGCCAGACAAATTCAACGACCATGACTCTAACCGGACAAATTCATTGGTTGAGTCACATATTTAAAAAAAGTGCCTCATCTTAATCACCACCAACTAAAATAATGCACCATCATGGGTGTGGCTCTCTGCTGAGAACAGCCTTATTTCAAAAGAGCCATTCTCTCCCAGTCAGTTCCCAGCTGAATTGGCTGGGAAAGTGATTACTTTTGCCTCAAAGAGGCAAAGCAATCAATTCCCTTAGCACAAAAGGATCGAGCTCCAAGTGGTAAGTATGAATCAAACCCCAACCCTTACTCTAATCTTTACCCTAATCCTCCCCTTTCATAACCCTAACCTTCCCTTTTAGACAGCCTGACCCTAACCCTTCGTTCTTTGCAGCCAAACCCTAAGGGCCTCATTTACTAAGGTTGATTTTTGACAGCGATTCTACATTGATCATCATCGCTGGGTTTTAGCAGCGATTTTTTTACCAAAAATCAAGACATTTACTATGCCCGAATTTTTGGCATCGATGTTGAATCGCCGCCGATGTTGATAGATTTTAAAATGGAAAAATCGCCCATGCTTTTCTATAAAGAGATTGGGAAAGCAAGGTGAGTAGCGCAGCCCGTCTAATTCAGGGTGATGTTGATATAGGTTCAGGATGTGGTATCAGAACCGGAATGTATATGGGTCAATGGTGTGGGGGTAAAAAAGGGGGGAGATGGCAGGGGATGTGGATATCAGAACCCAATACAGAAATGTCAACAGTCCAGTAATTGACTCTAGGACCGGAATGACTGTCCTCACTACTGGTGTGACGTCCTTTAAAGCACTCAGGTAACTGGCAGTATTTGTGGATAACTTCTGTGGATGTTGATTGCTCAAAACAGGAGAGAAATGTGAGAGAAGACAAATCTATAATAGTGTAGTATTTCGGTACACCAAGCAATGGTAGGTAAATGCACTCACGCTTCAGGTGTCTTTGCAAGGCTCGTAGGTGTAGGTGGTGACAGGACGACACCTGTGAATCTGGTCTCTCTCTTCTTAGTTGGTGTCTCCTCCGGGTGGCTGCAGTCATGATGTCCAGGCTCATCTGAGGAGTGTACCGGGAGGTTTACTGGCGGGGTGAGCGTAGGCGGGATGGTCGTTTCTATGCTTCCGGCGCCTTCTTCTGGAAGTGGCGGCAGGTACGGTCTTCCCACTCGCAGAATGCCAGACGTGGGGGGAGGAAAAATTACAGATAGTGTAGAACAGCGAGGGTGAGGACAAAGTAGGTAGATAATGCACTCACTTCAAGCCTTAGATACAAGGAGCTTATCGGCAGCGGTTCTCACGATCAGGACTTCCGGAGCAGGTGTCTGCAGGAGGGTTCGGTGGTTTCTGTATTGGGTTCTGATACCCACATCCCCTCCCCCCCTTTTTACACCATTGACCCATATACATTCTGGTTCTAATACCACACACTGAACCTATATCAACATCACCCTCAATTAGACGGGCTGCTCTACTCACCTAGCTTTCCCAATCTCTTTATTGAACAAATTGGATTATTTTTGGGGTACTTCTAAGCAAGCCCCAGCAGCGCCCACATTCATATCCCTGCCCCTAACCATGTAAAAGCGCTTCCCCCATTGTGCCGATTCTACATTCCCACAATTAGCAGCTAGACAAGTTAGTGTGCATGGGATCACAAGACCTCAGAGTCAATAGGGCAAGGCTAGCCACTTCCCTATTTACTGAACTAAATTTAGCCATTAACGTATCCACAAATGGCTTCAATATCTGTGACACCTTCTTAAAATTAGAAAAACTGCTCAAAAAAGAAACCAAACTTTGGTGGGACACCCACACCCTAGAATGGTACATTGCCCAGAACACCATACCAAAAGGTTCAAAATTAAGAAAAATTCCATTACCAATCTAGACAACTCTAAATTTACCGAACAATGGTATAAGATCCTAGAAGACTGCTCTGCCAAACATACACCACTAACGATCACTTACAATCACCAAAAACTCTCAGATTTCGAAAAAACAAATAGATGAAACAGAACAAGACGACGACAACTACAAACAACTACAGAAAATCACTAGGGACAAACTACAGAAAACAGAAAATAGGATTATTGAGATCAAAAAGAAAAAAGCGCTAAGAGACAAATTAGGGAGACCCACTACATGTACAAAAAAATCCAATCCATCTGTCACGATGCGCTGCGGTGCCGTGGCTCTCTCTCCACACTCCCCGCAATGTCTTACCTCCTCCTCGCTATCTGCAGGCTTTCCTCCTCTGCAGTAGCGTGCTCCCACGATCATCTTGCCTCCGGCGTCCTTCTGCTGTCTGTTGCGGCCATCGCTGGGTTCTCCCCACCTCCCGGCAGCCGCATCATCTGTTGTTAGGGACGCTGTTGCGTCCAGACCGTCGGGCTGGCGTCTGGTGCTGCCTAGCAACTAGGATGCCAGCCTATAGCTGCATTAGGCACGTTTCCAGCCCTCCTGTCATTTGCTAGCCTCTCTTCAAAAGACACTCTCAGCAAGATGCTTTCACTGGTTATAGTTACTCTGTGTCTCTGTTCCAGTTCTCTTCCTTCTCTTGCCTAGTGCTTCTAAATCTCTTTGCATTCTGAGTGCCCCAGGTCAGTCCTTGCCCAGTTCCTAGCCTCTAACCTCTGTTTCTCCATACCCTCTCTCTCCCATCTTATTGTTCTGTCCCTGCTTGTACTATCCTAGCCTCTCCTGTCTGACTATATCTGTTAACCCCTAACCATCAGAGGCTCTAGTGAAGAACATGGTCTTGCTAGACTCCGCGCCTTGGTAAAGCAATGACCGCCTCTCCCAACCGACTACCCCGGTCCTCGGTCAAAGGTAATTTCCAGTGGTGTTACAACACCATCTAAACCAATCCCTAAATCCAAGGCTAAACCGACAAAAACAACAAACATCCCTACAACTTCCACTTCACAAATTCATAACTTGCCGATTCACAAACACCCCTGGCATAAAACACACAATACCATAGACTACAAAAAATTGGGATTCACTTATCAACAATTTATGTCAAAGCTACACACCACTGATGTAGATGACACCCAACCCATAACGAAATCCACAACATCAACACCACCGATTGACCTAGACATAAGCTCTACCTCTGACGACACCTTAGACTCTATCTCATATTACGATTCAGGGGAAGAATCCTACTACACTGAAAAAATCTTAGAATCCTTTAAAAAAGGGTGGCTCGATCTGGATCTTAGCCAACTTCTTCAAACTAACCCAACTGAATGTGCACTAGACTCATCACCAATTTCCACAAACACTTCTAATTATACCACATATCCAACAGAACCAACCCCAGACACAGATAAACTGGCAACCTCACAACCACAGGATCTAAACACCATAGAACCCACTCTCCTACCCATTCTTTGCGATACCAAATCATGTGCTGCTTTTTTAGTGCTAAGCCAGCTGAACCCACACCCTCCAGGGTCGCAAAACAAAATGAACACACAAAAAAGAAAACTAAAAAGACTCAAAGAGGTAGATGAGGGGGGCAACAAAGTAAGGAGAATCTAGGGACTAGAACCACCTCCCAAGACTCACAAACAATAGAACATCCAACAGAACTCAAAGGTGTCATCAATTTAAGCAAATACCCTCTAAACCAAGCAGAAATCTCCCTTTTAAATAAGGGTTTGAAGTTTGCACCAGACAACAAACCTAACAAATTTGACATATACTTGGACGTCAATAGATACATTAGGAAACTTACCTTGAAGAAATACTTCCTTAAATCCCCAGCAGAAGCCAATACCAATCCGAACCATGACCCCTTCATACACTCAGATTTAAAACCCCCTTCTAAATTCAATCTTAGCCACATGAAAGGCAATTACATCCAAACCTTTGAACAATTAGTGATTGAAGACCTTGATAAATTAGAACGGACACAGAGATACACCAACAAACCCCCAAAACATCATCAATTCATAGAAAACTGCACTTAAGTCACTACAAAACAACTCCAAAATAGTCATTAAACCAGCTGACAAAGGAGGGGGCATTGTTATAATGGACTATGATCAGTACCACACAGAAGCACACAGAATTCTAAATGATGATTCAACTTTCTAAAGACTATCTTCAGACCCCACATTCACCTTCTGTCAGGACCTAGTCACTTTACTCAAATTAGGCCTAGACACAGGGACACTCACCCATAAAGAATACGAATACCTCAATATCACACATCCAAAAATTCCTGTTTTTTATTTTCTGCCCAAGATCCACAAACACAGGACTCACCCCCAGGCAGACCAATAATATCAGGAATCAACTCCATTACTGCTAACCACTCCCAATATATAGACTCCTTCATTCAACCATATGTTGCAGCACAACAATCCCACCTTAGAGACACCACCCAGATCCTCCAAATCCTTGAAAGCATCAACTGGGAGGAAGACATGTGGCTGGCCACCAGTGATATGATATTCTTACACACTGTGATCGACCATGCACAAGCGTTAGACAGCATTAGGCATTTCTTCAGTCAAAACCCCCATTTAGACCAAAGGCAAGCAGACTTCATCCTTCAATGTATCCAATTCATCCTAAAACATAATTATTTCTGGTACCTAGAGGAGTTCTTCCTGCAGCGCCAGGGGACAGCAAAGGGGACACGGTTTGTGCCAGGTTACGCAAACCTTTTTATGAACTGGTGGGAAACCAAGTACATCTAATCCCCCAGCTCAGTGTCCGATTCGCTGTTCCTCTGGCGCCGCTATATCAATGACGTCATTTTCATCTGGAAGGGCTCCGAATCCATCTCCTCAATTTTATCAGTCATTTAAACAACAATCCGAATAACCTCAGGTTCAGCACCTATTATAGTCGCGACAAAGTAGAATTCCTGGATCTCAACATATACATACAAAAGAACAAATTGGAAACATCCACCTTCCAGAAACCAGTTGATATCAATAGTTACATTCTGTCTTCAAGCAATCAAGACCCCAGCTGGTTAAATAGCATTCCCCTTGGCCAATTCAAGCGCATCCGTCGCAACTGCACCCGTAAGGAAACATTCATAGAACAAGGTGACAATCTAGCACTCCAATTCCGAGAAAAGGGCTACCCCGAACCCACCATCCAAAAAGCCTTCACAGCAGCCACAAATGCAGAAATGCAGACAGACAAGACCTCTTAAAATACAAAAACACCCACACTGACAATACAACAACGTCTAAAGCTTACTTTATCACTCAATACAATAACAAAGCAACCCACATCCAAAAGATCCTGAAAAAACACTGGGTACTACTGGGACACATCACTCTGAGACATTTGTTTATTTTGGAATACATTTTTTTAGTTCACAGCAACCCTTTCTGCCTTGTATTACCTCACCCATTCTCCTACGATCAGCATCTGTCAATACTGGAAAAGGAGACTAGGTTCCACACCCTGCCCTCCCGCATAGTCAGGGGATTGCCAGGACACACCACCCAGGACCAATATCCAGAAAGTGGGAAAACTGTTCCACTTGTATAGAGGAAAATACAGTGCACATCAAGATAGAAGGAACCCACACTCCCTGCGAGACAATTCTGGAGTTGTGATGGGAACTTCTATCCCCACCAAACCCTCCTGCAGGCACCTGCTCCAGAAGTCCTGATGATGAGAGCTGCTACACTGCTGATAAGCTCCTTGTATCTAAGGCTTGAAGTGAGTTCATTATCTACCTACTTTGTCCTCACCCCTGCTGTTCTACACTATCTGTGTTTATTCCTCCCCCCGTGTGGCCATCTTCGAGTGGGATAACCGTACTTGCCGCCACTTCCGGAAGAAGGTGCCGGAAGCATAGTAACGGCCATCCCGCCTACACTCACCCCGCCAGTAAACCACCTGCTACACTCCCCTGATGAGCCTGGACATCATGACCACAGCCACCCGGAGGAGACACCAACTAAGAAGAGAGAGACCAGATTCACAGGTGTTGTCCTGTCACCACCTAACCCTACGAGCCTTGCAAAGACACCTGAAGCATGAGTGCATTTACCTATTGTTGCTTGGTGTACCGAAATACTACATTTCTCTCCTGTTTTGAGCAATCAACATCCACAGAAGTTATCCACAAACACTACCAGTTACCTGAGTGCTTTAAAGGACATCACAACAGTAGTGAGGATAGTCATTCCGGTCCTAGAGTCTATTACTGGACTGTTGACATTTCTGTATTGGGTTCCGATACCCACATCCCCTCCCACCTCCCCCCTTTTTTAACCCTACACCATTGACCCATATACATTCCGGTTCTGATACCACATCCTGAACCTATATCAACATCACCCTTAATTAGACGGGCTGTGCTACTCACCTTGCTTTCCCAATCTCTTTATTGAACAAATTGGAGTATTTTTGGGGTACTCCTAAGCAAGCCCCAGCAGTGCCCACATTCATATCCCTGCCCCTAACCACATCAAAGCGCTTCCCCCGCAGCCTGATAAGTGAAATAAGTCTCTAATCAAATGTGTTATGTGTCCCTAAAAATTGTTAAAAAGTACCCAAATACACATTGCAATATTATATGTTAAACCTTGAATAAAATGTATAAAAAATGTCACTTACTGTGTCGCTAGACTACAATGTACCCTAAAGTTGCATGTCAAATGTGTAATAAAATAATAAATAAATGTTGCGTCTCACCGTTTAGCAGACTAGAGCGTTCACTAGATCCCCCTAATGTAGATGACGTAATTTTTTCTATAAAAGGAGGCTCTCTAGCGACAGACCGGTCAGTAGTAGCGGGGACACTGAGGAGGAAGAAGGGGTGCGTTGTGGAAAGGGCCAGAAGAGGCTGAAGACCAGCTGCCAGCACCGGAAGAACATCCTCCAGCAAGGTGACAAGCTTCTTCAAGCAACATTGAAAGAAGATCTTCAGAAGAAGCTGAAAATACAAGCAAGTCATTCCAAGACAGATGACTGTTAAACGGTGAGTTGCGACATTTATTTATTCATTTATTACACATTTTACATGCAAAACACACTTTAGGGTACATTGTATGACGGTGGCCACCATTATAGTCTAACGACACAGTAAGTGACATTTTTTTACACATTTTATTCAGGGTTTAACATGTAGTGTTAGGTCATGTAATTGCAATGTGTATTTGGGTACTTGTTGACAATTTTTAGGGACACATAACACATTTGATTAGAGACTTCTTTCACTATCAGGCTGCTGCTTACACTACTATAAGGATTAGCATGTCCACAAACACATGGTCATGCTTTTCCTTATAGTAGTATATGTGTCGGCAGGATAAGTGATAGAAAAATGCTTCTAGTGTTTTTTACTTTTGGAAAACCATATGTCAACTATGTTGACGTGTATTTATATTAAAGTGTGAGTCGCTTTCTAGGAAAGCGCCTCACATAGGAGGCAATTTTTTTAAAGGCCTCACGAATCGCACTAGAGGCGATTTAGTCAAATCGCCCTTAGTGAATTAACCGTGTTGTATAGCTTACATTAGAAAAGTCGGGACTAGGAGGGTAGAGCGATGTTGGCCGATTTGGTGGTGAAAAAGCCCAAAGTCACGGGACATTGACTTTAGTAAATACGACGATGGTGAAAAAAAAAAAAAGTTCCGTCACTTTGGGCGATATTGTCAACATCGACCTTAGTAAATGAGGCCCTAAGACTCCCTTCCCTGCTGCCTAACCCTAAGATTCCCCTCCCCATAGCCTTACTCGAAGAATCCCCTCCCTGTAGCCTAACTCTAAGACTCTCCTCCCCCCATACTGACCCTAATTCTCCCATCCCTGCAGCCTACCTGCAGGCTGATCCTAACCCTAACCCTCCCCTTCCATGACCCTAACTCCAACCCTCGTTTCCCCAGAGCCCAACCATAACCCTAAAAGTCTGGTGTCTCGGGTGGGATCTGTGGTGAGCAGCAGGTGAGACGTATATGGCGCGTGGCAGGTTCCAAAAAGGAATGGGTAAACATGCCAATCGGCATAGTTAACCATTAAAAATTCTTTTTAGAAATAGAGACAACGAAAAAAGAATTTTCATCTGTCTTTATTTCTAAAACAGCCATTTCTGGCCAGAGACATACAATGCGCCATCATTACCATACAACAGAAAAGGTATATGCTTTCCACCACCAAAACACAACAACGCTACTAGTTATAACTCAGAGGGGGGAAGGGTAGGGTGAAAAATTCAGAGAAGAAGAGAGGGCAATATCCTGTCAGAGCTAACTTAAGAAGTCTCCCCTAGGATTAAATCCTCACCAGCCATGCAACTAAACCAATAACAGGACTATGAGGTGGGTGATGTAATAATATAAGGCCATATCCACACAGGGTGTTGGTACGCCTGTTAAATTCTAAAACCTCTTTTTCCCTTAATAATGCATTGTCTTTAATAACAACAGTCATATTCACATGGCAAAGAAATATCATAAAATAACAATCCCTATGCAATGGAGCACAGCTGCATTTTAAAAGAACCTTTATAAATAAATGAGAGGGAAAGTCAGTAAACAGGTGACTGATGTTGTGAATGAACTAGAATGTTGACTAGCAAGTAACTCTCTGAAGATTTCTGTATAAAACAAGATGCATAATGTCTTCAGTTTTACATGGCATTTTATCTTAAAGTGTATTTAAAATACTCCAGAGAGATACTAACAAGACTTTAATTTGCATTGCAAAAGAAAGCAGTGAATGTCATTTACTACATTGTCATATTTAATTAAAAAAAATGCAAAGGGGTCTCTGAGCTATGGAAGAAAATCTGGTTTATAGTTCAGACAATTCTTAAAAGAATAGTTATCACATAAGAAACAATAAGTAAAGCATCAGTACATATATAATGCAGAAGGTAGTCTCTTATCAGTTATATCAATCAGAGGTAAATGTGTTAAGTGTATTAATAATCAAATATGCCACCTCTATCATGAATGAGTTATAAAAATGATCTACACTTAAACTGGTTTAACAAATAAGCAAGTATGGATCAGTGCCGTCTTAATGACTGGGCAGTTTGGGCTAGTGCCCAAGGGCCCAACACACCAAGGGGCCCTTTTGCCCTGTCCAACCCTAAAGCTTTCTCAGCCTCTGCTACAGCCCATGCAGAATGACATTTTCTGACTGTTGTTCTGT
>WWET01006311.1:42249-64297 GCA_011038615.1 Limnodynastes dumerilii
GGCCCTGTGCATTGCTGTGCCCAGGGCCTACAATTCTGTTTAGACGGCCCTGGTATGGATAAAACTCTTACCTTGGAATTTCTTGAAACTTGGATCTACAAAACTGTTGTCTCTCAAACTAATATAACTTCAGACAGTCAAGATTTCAAAGAATAATCCTTTTGAATAACCTCAAATATATCTAGACAGACATTGCCCATTGAATTGTCTGGCACAGTTCCATAGTTGTAGGCTTTTCTTTGCTGCTGGATATCAGTTGCAGTTTGTTAAAAGTGCATTATTTACTATTCTGTCAGCTCTGTCAGTTCATAAGAAACTACAATAACTGAGCAACAGCAATCGACCAGGTCAACTAACAGATGTGTGAAAGATAGGGGTAATCTATATACAAACAAAGAAGAAAATGCCCCATTAACCAGTATCTAACTTGTCATTCTATATGTGAAATACAAATGTGCTGATATAATTAGAGCCTATGGGTATTGCTCTCAATTTAAAAGCATATGATATATGACAATATAGCTCAACATAGGAACTCTCACTTTATAGGATTAGGACCATGTAAAGCAAAAATCCTTGGAAATATTTGTAAATTTTGGGACAGATCACACTTCCATTGTACCTGATGGAAGGCATGGTAACCCATTCGAATTTAGAAGGAAGGAAACTTCCAACACCTTTCAAATGAGGGGCTAATTTAGGCTTCCCTTTCTCTCTCTCTCTCTTTGTACTGATACATACATCCCCACCATTGCCAATTTCAAGGCACTGGAGTCAGACAACTGAAGGGGAGGGGAGGAGAGTGGTTAAATGCGGATATCAATGCCATGCAATTGCGGATCCCTCCACATTGGTTGTTCTGGTGTCCAATTTCAAAAGAATTCGATTTTTAAATCCATATATGTGCAAAAAATAATAAAAAACTGAATCCTTTGCGATGTCCACACATCCGTACAATCACTTTGCACCAATGATCTTCCGATAGCTATATCCTGCCTCACGTTTTCTGACTCCTACAGACATAAAATGGCTGCAGTTCAGTAGTCTGGATTGATACTGAACACATAGACTTGGCAAGGTTATTCCGAACATTTTAATACCAAGTCATACCTACTATTAAATGCAACTCGTCACATGGAAATACGTTCCAATTCGGTAGCTCAGCAGATAAAATGAGAGCCAAATGCCATGAAATAAGCGGAAAAGAACATCCGGTCCATTAATACAAAACAAAAATAGGTTAATTACCATAGAAGTCGTATAGTAAATAAAAATACTTTCTCTCATCTGCTGATACTGGAACCTTAGATAACGAAATATTTAGGAAATTTGTAAATTTTAAAGTTTACATTTGTTTACATTTGTGGAGTGTCTTTTTTTTCCTTTGCTAGTAAAATATAAATAGAGCTAACATTACTAAGGAACCTCTAATATGGGAAACTCTGTGAAAGTCCCATTAGCATTTTTTAAATAATCAAATAAAATAGAAAAAAGATTGCAAATAGAGCTTCTATTAAATTTACAGGCAGGTAAAAGTAGAGCATTGAAAATGCCACCACAAAAATGTCAAATGAAAGTGCTGTTTATTGTAAGTGTACTTAAACTTCAGCGAGCTTCTAAGGGCAATATGCATGGGTTTATATATTTTATTCAGTCATTAAATAAGTCTGTTATTTGCAGTATCCACAGGCATATTATACTTATTTGAACTTTTTTAATTTATTCCTATTGAGACGAAAGATTTTCTAAGCATTTAAGTGCCCCTACTTGGTAGGGAGTATGATACAGAAAATGCGTGTAGGCCAACAATCTGTATGCTTATAATATTTAGAGCTAGTTCATTCTCTACCAAATCTTAATAATAAAACATAAAGTCTCAATCTTTCCTCAATAATAATTTCATACATGAATGAGTCTTCTTAATGTCTTATTTTCTGAAAAGGTGTTTACATTTTTAATATGACAATTGCTCCTGCTCTCATCTCATCTCATGTCATCTCAAATCATCTCAGTGATTTCCCCTAACTTACACCCCACTATTCTAAACACAAATACACCTAAGAATAGAGGGCCGTATGCAGAGCTTTAAGACCGCGTATACGCAATCTACTTTGCAACAAGTAACATAGATTACGTTACAGAATTACTGCGCATGCGCACTAGAACATCGGAACACTTTGCAATGCGGCTGGAGCTCTGCATATGGCCCAGAATGACTAAACTGCTGCATATAGCAACCAATCAGATTCTAGCTCTAGTTTTATAATTATATACTAGATAATGTCAGTTAAAATCTGATTGGTTTCTAAGGACAAGGGGGTAGATCCAGACCCTCGCACGTTTTATGTGCGTGCGGAGGTCCATACTTATGCTGCCGTAGTGGGGAGTGCACCCCCCCTGTACTCTCCGCTCTCAGTAGGAAATTCCTACCTTAAAATTTAAGGTAGGAAGTACGGCCGCAGACATTGTCGTAACGGGGCCTCGACACCTAATTATCTCAGCAAACGAAAATTGTTGGCTGGCCCCTTTATCGTACCAGTCAGCGTACGTAACATAGTTACGTACGTCTGCCAGTACACACACGTACAGGCAATGGGCCTAATCCAGATCTATGCTGTCTGGCATTAAAACACTAGCCAGCAGCGTAAAATCGGCTTAAAAGCCAATCTGCGCATGCGCCGTGCAGATGTTGCCCGGCGTTGCTACGGAAACGCCCGATCGTGGAGGGGGGCGTCCCCCAGTGTTACTACGCTGAGGTTAGTGCAGGTAGGTGAGGAGAGGGAGGGTAATGAGGCTGGGAGGGCGGCGTACTAACGCCGCCGTCCCAGCATAGTTACACTGGGTTACGCCGGCTGAACTTAGGGTAGCCTTCAGCCGGCGTAACCCAGTGCAATTACGATCTGGCAGGGGGAGTGTCGAGGGGGGGTGTAACGCTGTTACACTGAGCGTTAGTACGCTCAGCACAACAGCGTTACTCTGGATCAGGCCCAATGTGCACATGCGCACATCATAGCTGACAGGAGAATTACGCACACGGCATGCATAATTCCCCTGTCGGCCATAGCTCAGCGGACGGATATTGCGGTTTCCGAAGGTGAATGGGTGTCCCGATTTCGGAAAGCAGAGTTTCTAAGTAGGGAGTGACAATGGGCCCAACATCTCCCCTTTTCCTTTTCCGCAGATTAGTAAATTTAGCCCCCAAATTGAAAGAGAGAAAAAGAGGATGAGGGTCTCAATATCTGATAAAGCAAATGGGCATCCAGGGCTTTATATGGAGCTTTATATAGTATGAATATCTACAATCCTAGTTTGATGTTTTCTACAATACAGGAAGTAGCGTATGTCTATATCTTAGCCTGCAGCTACTACATAGCTCATGGTTCATGTGATTTTAGTAGGAGTTGTGGGGCTTGACAAGTCTTTGAAAATGAGAAAACTTTGTGGTAAAGTAAGAACTTTATACAGAAGCATATCCACAATATCTGCTGTTAATTACACTATATAGAAATGATAGGGCCATTTTGAGTGCATCCTATATTGCCCAATTTCTTTCCCTTCTTTTTATATATGTGTATTCTAATTTTGAGTAGAATTGCACCTATAGGACAAGGGAGATTATTATAACTGATTATAAATACATTTTGGTAAAATTATATATCTCTAGCCGGTGAGGAGTGACGCACATTTCGTTTGTATATATATATATATATATATATATATATATGCGTTTGTGGATATAATATGAATCCCTTACTATCTGTGCCCTAATAATTAATCTGTGGTCTCTTTAAATTTATGTAAGGGGCATTGTTATTTTGTAAGTGCGGTTTGTCTTAAATCATCTACACAATATCATTTAGAGGAGTTACATCTCGTTTTTATGCAGTGTGGCAAAATTAAAAGCAGTAATAAAAAGTTCTAGTAATTTAAACAATGTCTATTTTTTTAAATTACAACATTATTTCCCAAAACCATATGTATTCGTATTCATATTCAATAGCATTTGTTTTTTTGTGTTATTTACTATTAATTATGAATTAACATATAAGAACATAAAAATCAGCCCAAAAATCTTTATTTTAAATACTGTATTTATTCAATTTATAAAATATGATTTATTTGTTACTAAACTTTATAACTCTTCAAATGCACTGTGTGACAGCCTTTCTAATTGTCTTTTGATGCGATATAGATCAGATGTCTTTAGTGAAGCAATAAACGCAACGATTTTGGAGATAGTGGTGCTTTTTTTTTTAAATGAAAAATGTGTTAGAAAACAGCTAGCATGGCCAGTGAATGTTGTGACCCATTGAAGGAGTCAATAAAAGAGGAGCATAAGGCATACAGTATAAGGCTTCCTAGTTCAAATGATACTGGATTCACTTTCTGGGTAACACTAAGTCAAGCTAAAAATACTATCATAGGGCATGGCCTATGTGGTATGCAGTGTCCCACAGCAGTTCCATAATTCATATAATGTTCCACAGTAGTGCCCTCATTTTTAATATTCTCCTTTGTAATCCCCATGTACCTAAAAGACACCAAAATTGTGCCCTCTGTTTTCTAGTATTCCCAGTATTTAAAATAGCACACAGCAGTGCTTCCAGTTAATAAAAGGACCTACTGTAGTTTACCAGTACCTGAAATCTCTGATAAGAGTGCCTCTAGTTTCCAAAATGTTCGACTGTAATGCCCCTATTTAATATAATGATCCACGGTAATGCTTTCTTTAATACCTCAAACCCACACTTCTTAGCGATAAATCGTCAAGCTGCTTCTCCCATGCTGTTCATTCTTAGTACTGAAGGTCTCTTAAGATAAGTTTATGATAGAGTCATTTTACCCACTATTCCAGTGGCAAGGTACAATATGTCTACAACATAAAGAATAAGTAGTTACACTTTTGCAAACAACACCTACATTGATATTGCATACCATCAAAATTGCTTTAATTTTATTATTAAATTATAATTTTTCTTTCTTTCTTTCTTTCTTTCTTTCTTTCTTTCTTTCTTTCTTTCTCTCTTTCTTTCTTTCTTTCTTTCTTTATCAGGTTTTTGTAATTTATACATAAAAATTTTATGAAATTATCATTTTCATAGTAAAAAAAATATTTCTTCCTGTGTTTAAGACCACAGTTTGAACAAAATTTGCTGTTTGTATATTTTGAAATCTGCTAAAGAACTATACTACCTCTACAAATACCTAGTCTCTATTTTCAACATTCTAGTGTTCTAGTGTAACATTCCAATGTAACAGTATATTAAGACACTTTAATTATCACTTTCTCAGATTTACATGACCCTACTATGAGTTAATTTTCACATGATATCTCCTACCTTACTAAGTGATTTAACATGTGTCTGTGGTCTTTTATCTGTCTTATATCTTCCTAAGTACTAGCAACCTGTCTTACATGGTAATCATCTGTCAGGTCTTGATATTTACCATTACTTATTTTGTCAAGAATTTATAGAAACCCTGATTGCAGATAGATAAAGCTAGAGATCCACTGGGACTTTCCATACCAAAATAATTAAAATACATACTTTAGAATTAAAAGCTTCTACAATAACTAAATAAATAAATATACTTATCTCGTAAGACTATCAAAGATTTGTATAATAAGTCTATGGGAGCAATGTTTTAAATTTTGCTTTGTTCATAATAATTTAGTTATCTGAAAACGAAATCTACAGTATGCAACTGTAATGGATTAGGATAAACAAAACTCCTGGTTCATGATAGGATTTGGGCCTGTTTCATGGAAAGACATTTACTCAAGATTATATCTCAATGTTGTTTCTCCCATGGGCTAAATTGTTGAAAAATATTTTATGCTGACTTTAGAATCTATACAAAACAAAATTAATCTTAAGATAATAGACAATGTAGTTTAAATAAAAGAAAAATCCAAATATCCAGTCATTTTACTGAAAATTAAATTAAATCCGGTTTTAAGTACATATAAGAGTGATTGTAAATATAATGCTACATAATCTAATGCAATATTGAATATTTGCTCCCCCTCCCCCTCCAGCAGTTCGCAAACAAATGTGTGCCATGGTCAGAAATATATCATGGGGTGTCAGGCCCCTGAACTCAGACATGACCTGTGGCTCGTGTACCTGTTTTGCTGTAAAATGTGTGTATTAACACCTGGGTTTGTTCCGGATCTGGAGTAATTGTCTGAGCACAACCTTGCCTGTGCATTGATCATGTGCCTCCACTCCTTCCCTGCCACAAAATGTCCCTCGGTCATGCAGCAATCTGTGTTCGTGTCTGGATGGCATGCAGTTGTGTGAGCATGGGCATTTCTAGTCGACCTGGCAACTGGCATTTTTTTTTGCCCTTCCTTAATATACACAGACAGATTAAAAGTTGAGAAGGTGCTTAAAGCTGGGTACACACTGAAGTCTTTAGTGATGATCCAACATCATGTCAAATCTGTAGTAATGATTCTAGTCCTTACCTGCTTAACGATGCCCCCCACCCCCACCCACTGTGCACACTGTTCTCTAGTTTCCTGTGGTTAATTTTATAAACTCCTCAAATAAACCTTTGCTGCAATAATATGCTCGTCCAAAAGGTGGCACTATGCAGAAATATGAATGGGAACCATGGCTCTGAAGGACCGAAGTTTCCTCCAGACATCGGGGGCCGTATTCACAGATCAGTTAGTTAAAGTTACGCAATTATACTACGTTGCAAGGCAACACCCATGACACTCCCCTCACACGGAAGGGGTGTTCGGTGACTTATGCTTCCACAGGGCACCCTTATCTCTACGTGTGCAGTTACGTGCGTATAATACGTATGTGGGTATGTAACTAACCGCACCCTTAAATGGTCATTTAAATGCCTCCCCCCACCCACTTTAACGTAACTTTGTCCATACGGATTTTAACCACGCCCCTCTGTAAATGTCCCCAAGTACGATTCACAAGCACGTGCCTAATGGACTTCCGTGCGTAAATTCAACGTAAATAGCGTATATAACATTACTACGCATGCGCAGTTACTCTGATCGTAAAAATATGCACAATATGAACTCCACGCAAAAACGGATCTGTGAATACGGCCCCAGATTTACTAAGCTGCAGGTTTGGGAAAGTAGAGATGTTGCCTATAGCAACCTATCAGATTCTAGCTCTTACTTTCTTTTTACATACTAGAGAATGTCAGCTAAAAGCTTATTGGTTGCTATGGGCAACATCTCCACTTTTCCAAACTTGCAGCTTAGTAAATCTGGCCCCACATCTTCTTCTTATTCTATATAATATTTAGGTTACAGAATGACATAATTTGTTAATGCTTTAGTGCTAGTGCTTTAGAAAATATCACAACACCCTAAATATGAAAACGGAGTATTTTCTTTGAACTCTTTAGAACTCTGTATAATAGATTTCTTGTTTAATTGGCTTGGATTCATAAATTAGATGTTTTGCAGCAACAGCCTCATGCAGTTGCCTAAAATAATGATCTATTTGTGCCCTTAAAAGTTTGTCTGGCAAAAATGATTGCGCTTATAGTAATTTTTAGGCAAAATATTTGCAATATATAACATGAAATGAAATGATGTATAATAAAAAAACACAAAAAGAGAAAGGCAAAATGCACATTGTTGTTGTTCCCAGCACTAATTGAGATGCTTGTGGGTTGCATGTCATAGGGTGTCAATAGGGTTACTTCAAATAGGGTTACTCTGAATTGTTATAATAGACAAGCTATTATTACCTATAAGATAAGCGTAGCTTGGTACCAGATACAGATTTACTGCTTATTTTCTAATCGCATTGATTGGAAAATGTCCATATTTTGCTATTGCATATGCGCACAAGCCTCACTTCCAGCTCATATCTGGATCCAGACTTATTGTTTGGTTTGTGTATACACAACATTTCTGACAATGGAGTGGGATGGGATGGGGTGGGTCCAACCTGTAATAGGAGAGGGGATGGATTTAAATTTTACATTAAAGGCATTATAAATTCCCTAAGCTCCATCAAGGCTTCCAATCCATCTCCATATTAATTAAGGATGTATCACAAAAGGTAAGTTAGGGTTCACCAGTCTAGGAGTATGTTTATTAAGAAATCATGTGCAGAAGAAGTTTCAGCACCTTCTTTGAAACAAACCATAAGTAACAAAAATAACTTAATATAATAATAATAGATAGTTAGTGAGCTTACTCTAACTCTTAAGCTGTTTATTTCTCATGATTAGGTTGGAAAGTATGGAACAAAGTCAACAGAACAGATAGTAGTAGTGTTTTAATATCTTAAAACTTCCAGAAGTCATGTTCTCTTGTAGATCTTTGCTGCTTTACTGTTGGACATGCTTAGATGGTGTTTTAAAACAAGAACAGTGTATATCTATTTAATGTATTTATGTATATTATCTGGTGCTGCAGAAGATGGTGCATAATAAGAAATAATGTCTAATGAGGATAATTTATATTAGAATAGAAATTTATAGCATAGAACTCATGGATGAAAATGTTTTTACTATTCTATGAAACCAAATCTAATCCAAACAGAACAACATATGAAAACTCTGTTATCTTTATAAATTGTTAGCATTGCAGTTTTGTAATACAAAGTATTTTATTACTGTCATAGCTTTGACTTTTACTCTGTCCTTTGATGAATAGTTTAAAATGAGAAGTCTGTTTTTGCATGAAAGAAAGACAATGCCTCCTTCTATGTACAGAAATGAGTCAGATGATTTTTTTCTTTTAATCCTCATTGACAGCAATGCAAGTTATGTGGCTAATAGGCAAAAATCCATTTAACTCCTCATACAGTACAGATACAAACGTAATAGCAATATATTTTTTTATCTATTAAAATATAAATAGGACCTTTTTTTCTGCTTTCTTGGTAAAAGAGAATATTTTTGAAATCATGCTAACAGGGTTCCTCCAGTTTGTTCATCAGGATAATTGTGGACATTCTTATTTTATGGGAACCCCAAGCTATGTATACTCAGAGTTGCGATAACACCATAGAGCACTCCACTCACATCGGTGGACTTCCAGTATCCCAGGCCTAGCTTAGTTTTTCTGACTGCTGCTAACGGAACATGGCACCGGTGTGAAGGTGTATGTCTAGGCTCTACAATGTAATACCAAGCTACCCACACTTGCAATCACAATGTAGCCCCTCTTTCAGAAGGTGTTGGAAGTATGAGCCATTTTAAGATGAATTGCAAAACATTCCGATTGGGTAAATGTCAAAGATCTGAATACTTGTTAAATAGGGAAATATCAGAATTAAAATGTAATCTTCTCTGTACTTTACAGCTCTACAGCTATATGCCAGGTAAATCATGTCTGGGAGAGATCATAGTGGACTGGATCCAGCTAATGCCCTCGGAGCTCTTAATGCAGCAATTGCAGATATCTGAAGCTGGTTCCCCATGGAATGGTCTCCCGTGGTATACATGGAATACCAAGCTTAAGTTTTCTCCAATGTCTTCAATTAAAATGATAGAACAGTATAGTTTGTTACTGGTTTATGGCAGTGTGCTGAGGCTATTTTTCCCTTTGTTTCTGTGGCAAGCAGATTAACCCCTGCCTTTCATGCACCTGTTTAAAATATACCTATAAATTGATTGAGCAACTTCCATTCTGTTTTTATTCAATTAAAATGAGGATGATGTTGAAGTCTGAATTTTTCATAAGGGTTTACAGTAAAATTACCATACCTCCCACCTCAGGACAGCATTCGTAGTAGGTCATTTATGCAATCCACATACCAGTTGGTTGAGTAGTTCGAAAAATGGGGTGCTAATGCTGTCTTGGGGAGTGTTTAGTTAGAAGTGGGAGGTGGAGGGATTTAGATTAGCCGGGGAGGGGGGGGGAGGCATTTTCTGTGCATAGTTTCCTTCTTAAGAAGGAAACTACGCACGGTAAGATAAGGTATCCCTATGGCACCCCTAAAAACAGGGGGCGGGTTAGGGGCTTCACGAGTGAGTTAGGTGTGGTTCTCTTAAGTGTGAATCAGGGACTAAATTAGTGCAAACTAAAAGTATTTATATGAGTTTGTTTATGTAGTATGGCAGAATTAAATAAATATTGTATTTGGATGGTATTTGCTTAAAGAATTTAAAAATATTTGTTTATTATCAATATCTTCTTTACTCATGTAGTTGGTTATGTGAATATTGCATTCCATTAAGTAACATAAAATAATGGCAAGGTGATAGACAAAACAAAAAGGAAATGCCTGTATTACACCAAAATTGTCAAAACTTTTCCAGTCAGGAATAAACACGCGCACACACACACACACACACACTTTTATCTGTCATTCCTGTTGCCGTGATTTCATTTACTGTTAGCAATGAAAGTCTATCTGTATTACCAGCATAAAATTCTATCACAAAGGATGCTTGGTGGCATAATGTCAAAGTGTGTGACGGATAATCATTCAACACCAGCTAGCCACAACAACAGGATTGTGCATTAACTCAGACTAAACTACTGACCTTGAGAAGCGGTCCAGATTTTCTCACAGCTAAGGCAGCATGCGATGGATAGAGAGGTAAATGATATGCTCACCACAGTGACCTATTCTGACAGTGAACTGAGCTTGAAAGATAGTTGTTTTTGCATATCTACTTATGATAATATAAAACCACAATGCACAGTTTTTAAAAGGAAGGTCAAATAGTTTTAGGTGAAGTTAAAGCCAATCGTTATAAAATACATTACTTAGTGGAACAAGGGAAAATTACAAATATAATTACTAGTTTACTAAACTATTTTTCAGAATGTATTATTAAAGCCTTGCACTTTGAAAAACTTGTTGGACTGTACTTTTATATTGTTTAGTGCAATCTATGGCAAACTGTGTTTCAGTCATTCTATATGTCTAATGTTTGATGAAGATGTAATTTATGTTTTATATTATTATAATCATATGCTACTTATCTGATGCTACTGATAAAGATAGCACAGCAGAGCATCCTATCTCTATAACCCTGCCCCTAAAACGTAATTTTGATGCCTCCCACCGCCTACCTTCCATAACTGCAGCGTAGTTACGGTACTCGCCACCCCTTCCGTAACTGCAGCGTAGTTACGGTACTCCCCCCCCTTCCGTAACTGCAGTGTAGTTACGGAAGCAATATCCAAGACTGCGATTTTAAACACTTACACCGGGCAACATCTTCCCGGAACATGCGCAGATCGGCAAAAATGCAGATCATACGCATACGGCCGTCGTATTGGATCAGGCCCAATGAACCTAAGAGTGAACTTCCACTTGTGAGTTGAACCTATCCTGTCTGTTTCAAGTGTCATTACTCTTGAGTCTGTATGGGTAAGACTTCATTCTGTCTCAGTAGTATAGATTAGCACACTGAATTATCTGGAAGTCATATCTGACTAATCTGATTATCTGTATAAGTGAGATTTGAATAAGCACAGTTACATAGCTTGCCTGATGGTAGATATTTTAATTGGTATTTTGTGACCATATTTGGTGCATTGTTGCTATATAACTGTAGCTTTGGTGATCCAAGTGGGCCTTTAGATACCTCTCTTGCTGGCAGAGAACTACATTTCCCATCGTGCAATGGGAAAGAGGAGCAGTTGAAAAATGGCAGTTGAAAGTAGTAGTTACAAAATGACAGTTGAAGAATCTGAGAGGGGACAGGACAGCAACACAGACCATAGCCTGCAATAAGATGCTGCTCTGGCAGAGCTGAGACTCAGAGCGAGAGAGAAAGAGAGAGAGACATCTGTAGGGCGTCCCCTCCAGACAGTGGTAGAGAGAATAAATTGGTCTGAGATGTCAATGTCAATGAGAAGAGACAAAGGTATTAAAGAGAAAGAAACATAACCTGAGAGAGTGAGAAGACTTTACAGAAGTGAGTGGGAGATCTTACCAGATACCTAAGCAGAGAGGAGCCATATTGGACACAGATGCTGAAGATGGTGGGGATAAGTAAGTAACCATGGTTACCTTGTTATTGATCTATTAGGAATAGAGATGTTTTGGTTCTAAATCTTCATTGTGTTTTGGCCGCATAGCTGATCGGAAACTTTAGGGTAGGAATCTGGACACGTAAATAGGTCTGGATCAGGCCCTATATGTATAGTATACAATTGGCCTGTCTGGATCAGGCCCTATATGTATAATATACAATTTGGCAGATACAAAATTATTTGTGACATGGAGTTTCAATGAAGACAGCAATACCGATTGAACAATGACAAAAAACTAAAACATAAAAGTATACAAAACTAAAATTACAAACATAAAAATAAATGTGTCCCTCTTCCTTATAAAGTGTTTTGAACTGTTTAATTAGACCCTTCCATTCTGGTAAGCTGGAGTAGCTATACAAACATTAATGCATATACTTAATGATTTATTTTATAATTGCAGATTTCTGTACATGTACCACGTGGTGTTTTCAAATACCTTATATATGTATAGGATTGGGTAGATGGGCCTGATCCAGACCTACGATGTAGCGCTGAGCGTACTAACACTCAGCGTTACATCATGGAACTCCCCCTGACACTCCCCCTGCCCCATTATATTTACACTCCCTTACGCGGGCTGAAGGCTACCCTAACTTCAGCCGGCGTAAGGGACTGTAAATATGCTGGGACGGTGGCGTTAGTACGATAATGCTGCCCTCCCAGCCTCATTAACCTCCCTCCCCCTGCCTCCCTGCTCTAACCTCAGCATAGTAACGCTGGGGGACGCCCCCTCCAGCGTCACTACGCTGCTCCTAAGGACACCCGATCATTGAACGGGCATTGCCGTAGTTACACTCCCCCTGACACTCCCCCTGTGGCCGGCGTAATTACACACTGTTACGCCGACTGAAGGCTACCCTAACTTCAGCTGGTGTAACAGTATGTAATTACGCTGGCCACAGGGTCGTAATGTCCTAACCTCCTAATTTCCCTACCTCCCCCCACCTAGGTTCTGTAACTACAGTGTAGTTACAGAGCTGCCCACCCCTTCGTCCGTAACTACTCTATAGTTAAGGATGCCCAATCCAGGGCACCCAGAAAAATGGATTACGCCGGGCAACATCTGCCCGGCACATGCAGAGATCAGCAGAAATGTTGATCTTACGCAGCCGCCCGCCGTAACTACAGCGGTTGGCGTAGTTCTGGATCAGGCCCCTTGTTCCAAAACCTTTTGTTTTTCCGCATTCCCACATAGCATGGATAAAGGTGGCTGGAGTTCTTCTACATTTAGGGCAAAAACCAAAAGTTTCCCCGTCCATTAGATATCTCTTGTTTTGGGAGATAAAAGCCAAGATGTACTTCTTGTAGGTGAGCTGACCATAGGGCTTTTTAAATCTCATCAGAGTGAGAAATCAGGCTATCTGACTAAAGGTTGCCATAGTTTCTCTAGATCCTTCCAAACAATATCTGTCTGTATATATTTATTTTTATATTTATTAGTTGGGAAAAAATATACTAATTGCATCAATGAGAAAAGAAAAGAGAAAGATTTAGGTAATGATTATGCAGAATGTTTGACCTGTAGATACATAAAGAATTGGATGTTGGAAAGTCCAAACTTTTCCTTAAGGGTTTGAAAGGAAAAATAGTTTCCCTTATGGGTCAAAAATGTAATTGGCAAATTTGATACTTTTTGTTTTCCAAAATAAAGAACAACAATTGTCTAAGCCTGGGGAAAAGTTAGCGTTACCCCAAATTGGAACATATCTTGAACTGTGGATACTTTGATAAAATTTTTATTAATATAGATCCATGAAAGGAAAGTGTCATGGAATAAAATATGTTTAAAAAGTTGGGTAGCAATATGTTATTTGTTTATTTAATTTTAATATTTTACTTTTTACTAATTAATAAAGTGGGTGGAGAAAAAGGGCAAAAACTCTCTTCTGCTATCCAAAATAAAGAACAACAATTGTCTAAGCCTGGGGAAAAGTTAGCGTTACCCCAAATTGGAACATATCTTGAACTGTGGATACTTTGATAAAATTTTTATTAATATAGATCCATGAAAGGAAAGTGTCATGGAATAAAATATGTTTAATTTAAAAAGTAGTAATATGTTATTTGTTTATTTAATTTTAATATTTTACTTTTTACTAATTAATAAAGTGGGTGGAGAAAAAGGGCAAAAACTCTCTTCTGCTAAAGATTGGTCACAGATATGTTTTTTTCCCAAAAACCAATCACCAATAAATCCAATAAACTGGACCACATGTGAAAAAGAAAGAATATCAGGAAGACCCATGCCACCCTTATCTTTCACAACCTAGTAATAGAAATCTTTGAACACATTCCAAATAAATTTACTAAATTACACAGAGTTTGATAACAGATCTCAACATCAGTATGATATAAGATAATTTAGGAAATATGACACTCTTAATGAAAGCAATTCTGCCAAAAAGGGATAGGTTAATGTGGTGCCAATCTTCTAATAATAATTTAAATTTTTTTATTATTTAATAATTTCCCGGGTATTTTAATTTGTGGTGCACTATTTGAAATTGGTTCATAATATTTGACATTCTGCATAGTTGGGGCCTGATCCAGACCTGCGAACGATTGCGTGGTTACGCTGACCATAAGCGTATAATCGGCAGTTAGAATGTTCTGCACATGTGTGTGGCAGATGTTTTCCTTTGTAACTTCTTTAGCGTGAATCAGGCGTCCATACAATTTGCGTATAAGCACACAAAGGGGCGTGCCAAAAAAACTAATCCTGGAAATACGCTGGAGTTAGTGAATGTAGGCGAGGGAGGTATTTAAATCGTACAGTATGGGCTGGGTTACCTTGTTACGTCGCGTTAGTACGAACGGGCAGGCGTTGTAACGCAGGGAAAAGTTAGGGTAGGGTTTAGCCGGTGAAATGAAATGAAAGTAAGGGGAGTGTTGGGGGAGTGCAAAGTTTTTACGCTGAGCGCTAATGCGCTTGGCTCTCATTCGTAGGTCTGGATCAGGCCCTTGGTCTCTCCCTGAGAGAGGCATAATCTCTGAATTTTGGAAGTTTACCCGGTTACCTGCAAAGGAACAGAACTGTGCAATAGTATCCATAATCGCTGGCAGGAACGTTTATTAAAAAATAAATTTGAATTGTGCCTTAGAGTGATTGTTAACGGCCCTAGTGCCACCACGAACAGAAGTGGTGAAAGCAGGCAAATACCACATTGTATGGGGAAGGGATCAGAAATTTAGCCATTACTGCTTATCTGAGTGGTGGATAAGAATATAGTGTTGAGATATTAAAAATATATCAGAAAATCCAAAATGGGGCACAGATGGTCCCAAGTGACCATATGGAAAGCTTTTTCCGCTTCCATGGAAATAACTATATTAGGTTTGGAACTCTGATTCCAACTTAACTCCCGAAACACCATCAATATCTTACGGATGTTAATAACCGAGGGCCTGATCCAGAACAACGCACGCTTGTGAGCTAACACTGATCGTAAAAGTAAAATCGGCAGAAAAAATGCACCGCGCATGTGCAGTGAAACTTCCGGTAGTAATACACTGTTTTTCGTAGCGGCGATTTGGGTGTCCATATACTTTGCGTTTTAACCGATGAAGGGGCGTGGTTATAGTATGAAGTTTGTATGGACGCTGGAGCTAAGGAATATAGGCGGGGGGAGCCATTTAAATTGTACAGTATGGGCGTGCTAAGCACCGTTATTACGCAATGAACGTACGCACAGCTGAGGGAATAAACACAAAAGTTAGGGTAGGGTTTGCCGAGCGTATGGAAGCTAAACTAGGTAAGAGCAAGGGGAGTGCCTATTGCCGTGCATCGGTGGTATGTTCACGGCCCCGAGTGCCTTCCCCAAATAAAACCTGTTTGGTCATGATGAAAAAAAGACGGGTGCACCACTTTCATCCGATCTGTAAGTATCTTAGTAAATATTTAATAATCCAAGTTAACCAAGTAGATTGAACGGTAAGAACCAGCCAGTTCTGGTTTCTCCTCTGTTTAGGAAGTACTTTAATAGTGGCTGCATTGAAATACCTGGGGATCTTATGTTGTGTCCAAATAGCATCAAACACAGAATGAAGGTCAGGATTATTTTTTGTGACAATATTTTGTAGAATTCTGACCCAAACCCATCTGGTCTGGGTGCTTTTTCAGTTTTCTACACAGTTATTGGTGCAGATAGGAAATCTGAATATTGATCTGTAATCGTAGTAGCACTAACTGACTCTAAAAGTTAGATTTAACTGCAGAATTAATGGGTTTATCAGTGTATGAAGATTCATAGAAAGATTTAAAAATCTTGGAAATATCCGCTCCTTTAGATTTTCTAGATCCATCATCCCTTCTAAGACTGCTAATGTTGTTATGCTTTCTAGTGCCTTTCAGAAAGCAAGATAATAGATGTCCTTGTTGCCATATTGGTAAAACATAACACTCCTGACATTATCCTCCTAAGAACACTATTTCAGCCGCTTGAATATGAATGTGGGGCCTTGGGGTGCCCACCCCATTCGCCCCATGGTTAAGCTGACCCTGCTGGTATGAGTGGCAGAATAGTGTCTGATTAGATAAATTATGAGTATAACTTTGTCAGCATTGGTGGTCCAGTGTGCGAAGGTACTATAGTTAGCTTCCATAGTATCTCCACACATTGGACCACCTGCTCATACAAGCACTAAATGCCATTAACACAGAAAAGTGGACAAAAAAGAGAAAACATATTTGTACCTCTTTGCATAACTATGGGAACTTTTTGTGTGTGAATCTGATAGGATACATGGACCCCTCACACTGTAAGTTCATGTAAATAATTTGCAATAATACAATTTGGAGAAACTTGCTCACTTTTTCTGGTAACTGTTTCCAGCCATAGTGGCATACCTCTTCTATGTATGCCTGGTCGACATGCCCATGAAGCTAGATCCCTTGTTATGACATCCAAGAATCCAAACCCCCTTTTTTATACCCAGCTTTAGGGTAAAAAAAACCTGCTTTAATCAAATTTCCTCTACATTAAATTCCTCCTTAAAAAAAAAAACAAGCTAACCTGTAAAAATCAACCACCAATAAAAGAAGACCAGATCATTCACTAAATTATTTTTAATATTATTCCAGTTTAATTAACTGGATATGCTCTTGGATATTTCCCTTTTGGCAATATATTTTTATATGCATTTAATATTTTGCCTTCAAAACATGATTTTTTTTATGTTTGTTTGGTTCTTTGCAAGTATATAAAATTTTAATTATCATCATTTAGTTGCTATAGACACATACTCTTTTTTTTTCCTGTCTGTGAACAAAATAGAAACAGATATGAAAAATGTCTTACGGTACAGTTCACCTTATTAAGAAAGGTTATAAAAAGTTAAATAAACTTTTCATAATTTTAAACTTTTGATCACGTTTGAAGTGCTATGAATGAGCCATTTCTATTGTCCTTAATAAGATACTAGTTAAATGTCTTACATCAATTGAAATTCCCTTTCAATGACTATTTAATGGGTTTCAGTTAGAAATTACTGTACCCAGGAAATAAAATCAATTCAACAATACCACAAATTAATCAAGAGTTTTATAAATATGATTGCATTCTGTTTTTTATGTCTTCAGTTTGATTTAATGACAAACCTTAGCATATTCTTTAAATAAAACATCAACAAAATAAAGTTAATGCCTATTTCTTGTGATTTGGCATTCATGTTATGCATTATATTATTCAAAATTATTCAAAGTAAAGGACAATTTGTACTCAAAATACTATCAAGCCTTTTTAATCATGGTTTTCAGTTCTTGATGACCAAATCAACCACATTTTTTTTTTTTGCTATTTATGATAACAATACAGGGATTTAAATGAACACACTTTGTTCAACACTTTTAGGTTAAAAATGTGTTTGAACAAGTAAATATATAGTGAATATTAGGACATTTACCATGGTTGTATGTCAATATGTTTCATATCAGTATCGGTTAGGATAGGCTTTTCTTATTAAGGACTCTGATTGAAAGTTAAGAATGAACACACAGGCCAAATGCTTTTGTAATTTCAATTACTATCACCATACATATTCTGCACTGCAGTTGTAGTAGAATAAAGTGCAGTTAGCTTAAAGAAGGTGGAAAAACAAATTCTGTGTAAAAGGAATCATTACATAAGGCAATAATCTGAGAGGTTGCACACCATGATAATTCAAAGTGACACTGGTCCCAAAAACCAACTTATAAATGATTACATTTATACTATTATTATATACAGTGCCTGGTGTAGACCCCTACCTAAGAACAATATATATAATATACCATAAAACAGCAGATGTGTTAAGGAATGTATTTAGTATAAACTAAAATAGAGCGGTTTAGATTGTTGTTAATCCAACAGATCAGAATTTTAGATTTCCAAGTCGATCTGAGCCATGCCTTGGTTCCTCCCACCAAATTTTGATCTGTAATCAAGGCAATTTATTATTTTCACAAAAATTTTGGATCTTCTGAGACTTGTACTTCCTGATTCATCTTGACAGAAGGTATCACATGACTGTGTCCAGCCATTCAGGGCTCAACATATAGCCAGACTTGTGGAGGCTTTTTTTTTTGTTAAATAACCAAAACTTTATTTAATAAAGTTAAATACATTTAATACCAGGGTTGCAACTATAGTGGGCGTTAGTTGTGCAGTTGCTATGGGGGAACCATCCCCCTGTGCTCACCTTTAAGAAAAGTGGGTGGGGGAAGGCATTTAAATAGGGCTGAATGAGGTGGGTTAGCAAACTTTGCAAAAACGTTAGAAAAAAAATGCACAAAGATACGCAGGGAGAGTTAAGGTAGCCCTGTGGAGGCGGAAGTCATCAAAGATCAGTGGAGTGTCATGAACTTAGGTGCATACTTTTGCGAATCCACAAGTACTTTTCTTCATTTCTATCTGTGAATCCGGCCCAATATACTCTAATTTCCTATTATAGGGGACATACAGAGCTCTTTTATGGAACCTAATATAAACAAATTTAATATGAGGAATAAATATCTTTATTATAGGAATATAGAGAATATGTCCGGTAAGAAAACCATTTTATTGCTCTTTAATTGTGCGCAAACTACCTATATTAGGTATATTGTTGAAAATATTCCCCCATAATAGAACTTTATATTTACCCTCATAATAGGTGTCTATATGCTGAATGTGATTTGCCGGTACAAGGGTCTTTTCTCCTGAGTACCTGGCAGTGATACGACTCCTGCAGTCACGAAATGAGTCCGCTGACAGGTAAGTGTTTTTAAATAACCATAACCTTAACACTTTCCTAAACCTAAACAACAGTTTCCCACAGCCTAACCCTAATCTTCCCCTTCTTCAGCCCTAACACTAACCTTCCATGTACTGTAGCACAACCCTATCCCTCCATCTTCCGCAGCCTAAAACTAATCTTCCCCTTATGCCCAAACCCTAATCTTATACCTGCCACAGCCTAACCCTAAACTCATACTCACCGCAGCCACTGCAGCCTGTAGCTGTTGGGAATGGAGAAATAGGTAAACTTTTCCAAACAATGATACAGCCGTCATTCAGCTGGCAGCTGTATACGTTTTCAAAATAGAGCCGGCCAGACTGGTATCTGCATCCTCTATATCAGGGGTTCTCAACCCTGTCCTCAAGTACCACTAACGGCCCAAGTTTTTTAAATCTCCTTGCTGGAGGTGTGCTCATAACTGACAGTTACATTTTGAAAGCTCCGCAGGTTTTGAAAGGAGACCTACAAAACATTGGCCGTTAGTGATACTTGGGGACGGGGTTGAGAACCCCAGTACTATATTATATAGAGTCCTTTACACTATGGTCCTGATTCAGAGATTGAAAATAAGAACTTAAAGTTACACCTGGGCTAAACCATGTTGATTTCAGGGGAGTCAAATTTCATTTGTTGCAACAGTATTATAGTTAAAAGGGGATGTTTCCCAGCTCAAGTCTAATTAGCAGTTTAAAAGTGAAGCTGATCAGATATCTGTGTGCAATAAGTAAAAGCAAAGCATTCTCCCTGCATGCATAGAATAAAATTACCTTGACTCCCCCTGAAATCAACATGGTTTTGCCCAGGTGTAACATTAAGTTCTTATTTTCAGCCTCTGAATCAGGCCCAATATGCCCCATAATAAAGATTCTTAATTTTAATGTAATTCTTTCTAAATTGTGCTCAAATTAGAAATTATTCCCTGTAATAGTACTCTATATCATATACAACCCTATTAAGGATGTGCAAGGGGACATAAAAATAATTACAGGAATAATTTAGGAGGAACAGAATGTTGCATTATGGTGCATATAGTGTCATATTGAGGTACATTCTTCTCTTATCCTCCACAGTTGCATATATTTCTATTGTGTTTTGGGGGTCATGCGACAGTTTGCAGATATGTACCATGCTAGCTCGTGTATATCATAGTTTGAAACAGGTGCAAAATAACTTGACTTTCACCTTACCAAAACAACATTGAACAATGAAAAGCAAAATAATTTTTTGAAGGCCAGGAACAATGTGAATATTCATCTATTGTTCTCTTTTATTTTAATGCATTTTAAGTGAAATGTTTGTTCTAAAATATTATGCTCCACTGATTAAACAATCTGAAAGTGCAATGATCCGGATAATGAAATGTGTGCTTTATTTAATACATATAATATTATTGACTTGCAGTAGTCCAGAAAACATTTTTTTTTGTTTTAGTTAATTATCTAATATCTAATACAACAAGGGAGCTCATTAAAAAAATAGCAAAGACAAGAGAAAAGGTGTCAGTGAAACCTAATTAACAAGCAAGATACCAATTAACACATTACGTATCAAGACCTGGTCTATTTTTTGTGGCAGATCAGAGAAAGATAAATAAAACCACAGCTGGCTATACACATGGCATGTTTATTCATACAAAATTGCATAAATCTATTCTATAAATAAGTACACAAAGAGTCTGTTTTTTATTATTTAAACACAATTTACAAACTCATTCATTATGGTATATAATTCAGTGTGTGGTGTTTGTGTAGTTATCTTTTCCCTGAAGGCTTTTCTTTACTTTTTTTATGCTAGGCATAGGCGTATTTATAATGGGTGCAGGGTGTGCAGTGCACACGGGCCCCTCAGAACAGGGGTCCTGTGGCATGCATCCTCCGCCCTGGGCTGGTAGGCGAAGGGGGTTCATTCAGGATCTATTTTTTCCCTCTAATGTCTTCCGGAGGGAAGAAATAGATGCCAAATTAGCCCCCCTTCCCCTGCGGTGGGACTGTCCCGATTCGTGGGACGAAAAAGGGGCGGGGCTTACAGCACTGCTAAGCCCCACCCCCTTTTTGGGCCACAAATCTGGACAGTCCTGTCTCAGGTAAGGGGGGTGGGGGGCCCATGTGCAAATCCTGCACATGGGCCCCCTCACTTCTTAAAACGCCCCTAATGCTAGGTACAGTAGATTAAGTACACATGATTTTTAGTAATAGTTTATTGGATGCAAAATATTGGAATTTAATAGCAAGAACAGTGTGGCAATGAACTAAAATCAGAAATAGTATTGTTTATCCCAAATATAATTCAGTATAGGACCAAATTCAGAGTTGCGCTAGGGCGTGAGACAGATATTTAAAAAAATTTAAATATGGTCAATTCAAGGTTGCGCATATTTGCTCAAAAATGCTTTTGTGAATCGCACGCATCCTGCTTTGGACAATGACGAAGCCCAGCCATGATTCCGTCTAATTTATTAATTGAGTGGAATGCACGTGTTCAAGTTGTAAGGACACATTTTGCCATGCTCATACATTTAATTCAAAGAAAGGTGGATGCTGAAATGCACAATGGTGTTTTTTTTTATCTTTTTTATTTTAAAGAAAACCTTTTCAAAAAAATGGATGTTTTTTCAAAATGTCAAAAACATTAATCTTTAAATTGTGAACTACCGTATTTTTCGGACCATAAGACGCACCTGACCATAAGACGCACCTAGTTTTTAGGAGGAAGAATACAGAAAAAAAATATTTTGAACCAAATAGTGTCCAGCACCCAGCATCACCCACCATGTCCTGCACCCAGCATCACCCATCA
>WWET01006312.1:0-18163 GCA_011038615.1 Limnodynastes dumerilii
TGATAGATATATAACATAGTAACATAGTTGAGATTGAAAAAATACACCAGTTTATCAAGTTTAGCCTATTATGGATTTTTTGCAATCTCTATCTTATAACTGAAGTTTATCCAGATAAATCAACCGCTAATCTGTTTCAATCTGGGAAAAATCCCTCCTGAGATGGCAAGATGGCAGTTTTCCTTGAACCCATTACGTCTTTTATTTAAATAACAATTTTAACTCTGGATACCCATTTCTGCTAACAATTAATCTAATTCTTTTTAAACATATAAATTCAATTTTCAACCCTCCCTGGCAGTAACTGCCTTTACTGTAAAGAATCCATTCCTTTGCTTGTTGTGAAACGGTGTTATGTATAGTCCTTGTAGTAAATAGTTCTCATAAAAGTTCTCTGTATTGTCCATTAATACATTTGTATATTGTAATTATATCCCCTCTTAGACGCCTCTTTTCTAGAGTAAACTGGCTCTCAGAACTTAACGACTCCATACCTTTTTTCAACTTTGTTACCCTTCTCTGAACTCTTTCCGGTTTCAGATTATTATTTTTTATGGAGTGGTGACCAAAAGTGTACTCTGTATTCAAGATGAGGTCTCAGCAATAATTTATATATTGGCAAAATGATGCTGTCTTCCCTTTCATGTATGTCCCTTTGTATTCATGCTAATATTTTATTGGCCCTTGCAGCTGCTGCTTGACATTGACCACTAGTGCTAAGTCTGTTGTCTACGAGCACTCCCAAATCCTTCTCCGTTAAATATTCCTCTAAATGTATTATTTAAATTTATAGATTGTATGCTTGTTATTGAATTCTAAGGGCCGTAGTCACAGATTCCTTTTTGTGTCGGATTGCATGCGGTTTTTTTAGGAGCAGATTAACTGCACAATAGTAGTAAACGCAAATTAGCACGTAGTAAATAAGGATCTGTGAACACGGTCATTCATTACAGATGAAGATCTCTTCCAAGTTGGTATGTATGATATTATTTTTAATATTATTTTGTTGTAACAAAATGACCCTTATGTTCTTATGTGTATCCTATAGTGAGGGCATTGTGGGCCGCAGCGGGTCTGGATAGCAGGGCATGCTGTTTTTTTGTGGTTCCCCTATGTGCCAGCCCTGGTATTCATGGACATCCTGGTGCTTGTAGTACTTCAAGCACCAGCATGCCCAGTCATGGTTATTTGAGTACATTAATTAATTTATATGGACAGGGGGGACATTAGTTTAAAAAAATGGTTAAACATAAAATAAAAATAAAAAACAGCCTAAACTTGGTTTATTCTGCACCAGTATAACCTGCAGCCGATGCGCCTCCATTCTGTCCACATGCAAATCTGCTTTGTAACATATTGCGCGAGCGTGTGCAGATAGCACTTGCAAGGACATAATTCCCTTTCCTTTATTAGTTCTGGATACGGCCAATTATTATGTAACACTGTAATTTCTTCTGCTCACATTTTATGTTAAATAGCACACATTATAAAGTAACACTATAATGTCTCTAGTTTAAATCATGTTACACAGTTATTTTCTCAGGTCACATAATTATATCATATAGATTGATCCCAGTTAACATAATTATGTCACAGTAATGTCCCCAGCTAATATTATATTGTCACACAATAATGTCTCCAGCTCATATTATATTGCCACACAGTAATGTCTCCATCTCAAATAATTTCACACAATAATGGGTGTTGGTCCGCGGCAAAAAAAAATCAGATTTTCGCAACTGGCTGGAATTTCGATTGCATATCCCTCGAAGAGGCATAGCAATCAATCCATGAAGCACCGAAAGCTCCGTGGTCATAAAAGTAGTAAAAAAAAAATAGTCCCACAAAAGATACTCGGAATATTGTTTAGTCAATACACTTCCCCTCACTCCAGAGTGGGCTATTTTAGGAATCCTTCCCCCAAACCAGAGAATTTCGAGGGGATTGGACTGCTTACTTCTGGCAGTTAGTGCAGCAGCACGTAAAACAATTCTGCAGAAATGGCAACACACTAATGCACCTCCCTTTTCCTTGTTTTTGGACAAATTGGCATTTATATTTCGTATAGACTGGATAGAGATGATCTTAGACAAATCCAACAAAGTGGAAGCGTTTTTTGATGTGTGGGAGGGTTCTATTGATACTTCTCCTTCTCAAATTAAGAGACCGCTCCACAACTGTTTGCGATATACAGAATGGTACATGACTAGAGAAACAATGGGAGGTCCCCCAATTGTCATAAATAACTAAGGGTATTGTGGTTAGGTCACAACGACGGCCCAAATATGGCAGCAATGACTCTATGAGGCTCTGTTTGTATAAAAAATGTATATCTAAGTGTGTGTGATTTGGGGTTAATTGATTCTATTACTCCACTTAAATATCACTTTGCTTTATATAAATACATTTCGTTTATGCAAATCTCTGTGTTTAATTATTATGAGGTCTGTTATAGCCAACAATGATAGATTGTATCTACAACCATTTGAAATGACTTGTAACTGTTTTGTTGTGTTGTGATATTTCATTTATCGTTCTGACTGTTTACACTGAATTGCATGTATGCTTTATTGCAATGCATTGTACAATGTGTGATATACATAAATAAATAAATAAAGATTTTAGTACATCATATCGTTGCGAGTCCCCGCTGCGAAGGCTCGCATTGTGAATTAGGGACAGCCGAAAGCTGTTTTTCGGCTGTCCCCAATTGATATCCCAGCCAGTTTGGAACTGGCTAGGAGCGAACGGCCCTTTCGAAATAGGGCCGTTCGCTACGGGGACCCACACTCTATACAGATGTCTGACATTATTTAAAGATCTTAATACATCATATAAAGATATCTGACACAATTTAAAGATCTAAATACATCATATACAGATCTCAAGCATTATTTAAAGATTTAAAAACATTATATACAGATCTCTGACATTATTTAATCTTTTTTTTTTAAACTATTGTACAAAGACATTGTTTGCTTGTTTTCTTCTTTTTGTATGTCCTCTATGTTTCTAATCAATGGAGTGTAACAATATCCAACTGATACAGTGTATCTAGAAATTCAGCTGCATAAATAAATCAGAGACTCAATTACTTCATCATCATTTTATTTATTTACATCTATATTGAATTCAAGTGCACATCATTCTACACAAGAATTATAGTGCACCAAAGTGTTACCATTTTCTAAACAGATCTATGACATCATATAATGACTTTTATACATCACATACAGATCTTTAACATCACATATATCACAATCTGGGTTGGATCAGAATCAGTCATGGGTTCCAAGGGGCATGTAGGACTGCGGGTGCTGTAGAGGAAGCTAGAAGGCCGGAGATAATGCTTGTACATAAGATACAGGTGGAACTAGAGACAATGCAGCAGACTGCTGGACTGGACTGGACTGGATTGCTCCAGAGACTGGACTGGACAGCAGACTGCTGGAGAGCAGGCAGGCTGGTAACAGAGGTGCAGGTAATACTGGTAGCAGTAGTGCAGATTATGCTGGAAGCAGTAGTGCAGGTAACACTGGTAAGCTTGGAGAAGCAGTCTTGATTAGTGAAGCAGCTGGCTTGGAGAAGCAAGCTTGATTAGAGAACCAGCTGGGCTTTGAGAAGCAAGTTTCTCTAGCAAGGGATTCAGGGAGCAAGAAGCAAGACAGACTGGATGCAAGACAAGCTGGACTGGATTCAAGAACCTTGAGTAACCAAGTTGTTCTGGCACTGAGGGATCAGTGCACAGGGTTTAAATAGCCCACCCAGTGCACAGAATGGGGGCACATAGGCTGAAGAGATCATGTGTGCTGCAGAGGAGTATCTGAGTGGCCGCTGGGAATCACATGACAGGAGGCAAGAGGGCGACCTCCATGCACCAGAGGACAGTGGTGCAGATGCCCAATTCCCAGACAATATGCTGCAATGGACACTGTGCAGGAGGCTGCCACTACTGGGAGTGGCACCTCTGGAGGGCTGGAGAGCGGGCATGATGTGGGAGAGCCGCTGACAGACGGCTCCTGGTCATGTAAGTGCGTCTGCCCCCAAGCGTGACAATATATAGATCTCTTTACCTTATTTTCAGATATCTGACATCATTTAAAGATCTTAATACATCAATCATATAAAGATCTTTTTACATCATTTGCAGATCTTTGACTTCATTAATTGATATTTATACAATGTATACAGATCTCTGACATCATTTAAAGATCTTAAAAATGATATATTTCGATCTCTGCCGTCATTTAAAGATCTTAATACATCATATACAAATCTCAAAAATTATTTGAAGATCTTAATGCATCATATAAAAATCTCTAACATAATATAAAAATCTAAATAGATCATATACAAATTTCTGGCATCGTTTTGGATTTTAATACATCATTTACAGATCTCGGACATCATCTAAAGATCCTAATTAATCATATACAGATCTCTGACATCATTAAAGGATTTTAATACATCTTTTAAAAATCGTAATACATCATATACAGGTCTCTGACATCATTTATACATCGTAATACATCATATACGGATCTCTGACAACATTTAAAAATCTTGATACATTATATACGGATCTTGGGAATCATTTAAATATCTTAATAGATAATATACAGATTTCTAACATCTTTTAAATAGATATGTCCTCTATGTTTCTAATCAATGGAGTGTAACAATATCCAACTGATACAATGTATCTAGAAACTCTGCTGCATAAATAAATCAGAGACTCAATTACTTCATCATCATTTTATTTATTTACATCTATATTGAATTCAAGCGCACATCATTCTACACAAGAATTATAGTGCACCAAAGTGTTCCATTTTCTGAACAAATCTATGACATGATATACAGACTTTTATACAGCACATACAGATCTTTAACATCATATATAGATCTCTTTACCTTATTTTCAGATCTCTGACTTCATTTAAAGATCTTAATACATCATATACAGATCTTTGACATCATATAAAGATTTTTTTACATGATTTGCAGATCTCTGACAAATTTCTGGCATCATAAAAAGATCTTAGTACATCATATACAGATCTCTAACATACTTTAAATATCTTAATAAATAATATAAAGATCTCTGACAAGATTTTAATACATCATATAGAGATCTCTGACATGATATAAAGATCTTAATACATCATATAAAGATTTTTGTCATAATAAAAAACTTAGTAAACATACAGATATCTGACATCATATGGTGATTTTTTTTTTACATCATTTGCACATCTTCTTTGACATCATTTAAAGATTTTAAAAGATCATATACAGATCTATGACATCATATAAAGATTATTACACATCATATGCAGATCTCTGACATCATATAAAGACTTTTATACATCATATATAGATCTTAATATAACATATACAGATCTCTTACATCATTTAAAGATCTTAATACATCATATACAGATTTATGTCATAAAAAAAATCTTAGTACATCATATACAGATCCCTAACATTATAGAAAGACTTTTATACATCATATACAGATATTTTAAATAAATTTTAAATAAATCTTAATACATCATATAGACATATTTGTCTAAATAATAAATGGTGAAGGAAATGCACTGCGCTGGGATTCACCTGCTACTAGCCCACCCTCCTATGAGATCTACCAATCTCAAAAATGAAATAAATATGTGAATAGAAAGGTGGTGGATATGCACAGGTGTATATTCCTAAAGTGTTGGTAATGAACTATATTAAAAAACTAATGAAAAAGACAATAAAAGAACAATGCTCAAAGAGAAATTCAAAGGTCTTATTCCAAGTAACAAAGTCCAAAATGTAAATAGGGCAGTCCAAATCCTTTAAGAGTAATATATGATGCAATCCTCGCAATTCAATGTTGCCCCCATCGTGGGGGGTGAAGAATACAAATGCCCAAATGTGGAAAAAAAAATTAACAATTTATTAGAAAAACAAAGTAACCGAATTACAAACACTATGCAATACCCAAGACTCTGCAGTCCGGGAAAAGGAATGGTCTGTACCAAGAATCGAAGATCCAGCCGAGGTCCGGAGGTAACGGGAGACGCGCTGATGTTAAAGTCTCGGGGTATGTGCTCCGCTGATTGCCGCCGTTCGTTCCAGCTGATCCTCTCTCCGAGGTAGTCGCCACTCTGTGATGTTGCTTCCTGTCAACGCGTTTCGGACTAAGATCAGCCCTTTTTCAAGACATGTGTTGCATAGTGTTTGTAGTGTTAATCTAGATTAATAAATCAAGTCCAAAACAGGAGTCCGGAAAATACTTCAAGAAGACCCTGATTGTTCAGTGTCTGCTGTCCTTGTAAAGATGTCCGTTTGTCCTTTGTTGATACAAAGCTAGAAAAAGAGTAAATGAAAACAGGAGGCGCATATGGTGTAGTATTTTAGTAATACACAAATGAAGTGCAAGTGCTGTAATTTTCATATATAGTGGAAAAAGTGCAAACTATATGCATACCAGATGTCAAAAAACAACCTTTGTATTCAAGGTATCATTGATATAGCAGGATCCCTCTTGGTGGTTAAATCCTCAGCATTATGGGTACCCAGCGAGAAAACACATACAGGGGCGCAGTATAGTGTAGTAAATTAGGATAACAATTTTATTCCATAAATTAATAAATTATGCATACATCAAATAAAAAGGTTAAAGCTTATCTGAATATTCAGCAAATCAGCTCAAATACAGTCACCAACGCGTTTCTTCTGGGATCAACCAGTGGACTTCATCAGGGAATATAGTATATGGAGTACTTGTGGATGCTACTGGGATAGGGCACGTATGCAAATTGATCATAGAAGGCAAGCTAAGCACTTTACGCAAATCGATACCACCAAAGAGTCACCATTTTAAGTGGTGGTTTACTGTGAATGATATCTGTCACTAAATATTGATGTTATCACTGTGTGCTGGATACTGCATTCTGTTGCACTGTGTCCAGCCTGTGCAAATCAGTGTTCAAGACTCATATGCACTTTAAGTTTAAGAGTTCTGCACCAGTTATTCCCAGATTGTAATTCACAAATACTGTAACTATATCAATATAACACAATGCAAACACCAATTTGTGTTTTGTGATTTACAGAGCTCTGACATTATTTAAAGATCTTTAAAGATCATATACAGATCTATGACATAATATAAAGATCTTAATACATCATATACAGATGTCTGATATCATATAAAGATCTGTATACATTATATACAGAGCTCTGACATCTTAAATATGGCTGGAGGTAGGTGCAGGGATAAAGGTGTGGGTGCTGCTGGATCTTGCTTAGGGGTACCCCAAATGTATTCTGATTGAAGCATACAGCCTTTGGGTTTTTGTGCCCCAAGTGCATGATTTTGCATTTTTTGGCATTATTACACCTACACCAACCCTGTCCTCCCTTCTTTTCCCCACCAATAGATTATTTGACCTTACAATATACCATACGGGCTGGGCTACTCATCTCGCTTTCCCTTCCTTACCAGATCTCTAACATCAAATAAAGATCTTTATACATTATATATAGATCTCTGACATAATTTAAAGATTTTTATACATCATTTACAGATCTATAGACATTATAAACAGAGCTCTGACATCATATAAAGATGATTGAACACAATTGTCTCTCTTGACTTTCATTTATATCCACTGTCCGATAATCTTACACAGTGTAATGCTGATTGACTTTTTAATAAATGAACACATGCAATGTACCAGAGCCGTGCCTTGTGTTCAATCATTACTTACCATTTTAACAACTAATCAGAATTAGTTTGTGTTGTTGCTAGATCTTGGTTCACTCTAACAGGAGGTCTCAGCAGCAATACTGCATGTCAAGGACTTTTTGCTGTATTTTTTTTACTGTATGCTTCAATATCTGACAGTATGGCTTACTAATAATTGTTGTGCATAAACTTGATATTCCTTTCATCCATCCTCTTTAATATATTACTGATATTAAATATATGAAAATTATATATCTACTTTCCTTATTTGAGGTTCCCTAATTGTATTGTCTAAGTAATGTAATATGCAGTAAGTGGATTTCTACAACCATTGGCATTGGAAACCATAGAGCAGACACCATTTTCTGACCCCGACACTATTACTCCCCAAACAGGGCAGAAGCTATCCCAAAGCTTTATTAGCTTGACGCAACTTTGTGTTAAATGCTGCTAAATAAAATTAACATTGGGAATAAGACAATGGCATCACTCCCATCTATTACCATCAGTAGGAGATGCGCAATACTGATGTCAGTGTCCCACATCTCTGTTATTTTTCACGAGGAGCAAATATTAATCATGAGGGAAAGGGCCCGCACCAACCTTAGACGTCCTCACAAAAGTCCATCTCTTCGGATCTGCCTTTTGTACAAGTATTCAAAAGATACCACCTTATATCTCAGGGGTTTCTTTCTGTGTCAATTTGTTTTCTCTTCCAGAAATTGCTTTGCCAAAGGATATTGATTTGTTGTTACATTTATCTAAACCTCAGAAGGATTAATGAAATCCATAAAGCAATATCCAGCATCATGGGTAGAGTAGACAATATTTTATTCCATATAAAACAAATTAAATTAGTTTTCCAAAATTTTAAATAAAATCAATCTAGAAAAATCTGATGAAGTACCCCTAGTAAGTGGGTTAAGGTGCTGTTATGTGCAAAATAAGGAATATGAAATGGGAACCCGATCCTGCAGATGTATAATTGTAACAAGGTGCTGGCCCTCAAAGCTGGTATCAGGGAAATGAGACGGTATCCAATTACTCCCAACAGCTTGCTTCACTCCCGCTACCAATGCGTTTCAGGTAACAGTGTAGAATGTAGAGGTCAATAGGTGACAGAGGATAGAAAGTATTCACTCCCAACAGTCAGTGTTAAATACAGAAAACGGAAAAAACCTTTTTGTGGCGCCAACAAAATGTGTGGAAAAAGTTTTAAATAATTTTTGGCAAATTCTGGACCTCAGAAGACTGAACGAATCCATATTAGTGAGACCTTTCAAGATGGAGTCGATAAGGTCTATTCTGCCCCATCTACGGAAAGCTATGTTCCTCACATCAATAGACCTAAAGGACGCGTATTTGCATATCCCAATTTACGAATCACATCACAAGTACCTTCGATTCATGGTGTGCGGTCAGCACTATCAATTTGTCGCTCTCCCATTTGGACTGGCCACGTCACCGAGAACATTTACAAAGGTACTGGTAGTAGTAATTGCAAGGCTTCGTCAAGAAGGAATTGTTCTTTTTCCCTAATTAGACGATATACTGATCACAGCAAAGTCTGTAGAGGAAGCAAATCAACACACCTTAAGGGTACTCCAAGTATTAAAGGATCATGGATGGCTAATAAACAAGAAAAAGAGCCATCTGGTTCCAACACACAAATTGGACTATCTAGGAACATCGATAGATACTATGAAGATGTCAGCGTCACTAACTACAAAAAGAAGACTGAAACTACTGCAGCACATAAGAAGAATACAATCTTCTTTCGTAATAACAGTCAGAGACTGCATGCAAGTTTTAGGACTGATGGCGGCAGCTATAGATACATTGGAATGGGCAAGGTTCCACATGAGACCACTTCAAGAGATGTTACTAAATCAGTGGGACAGAGATCCGGATCATATGGATCAACTTCTCGGCCTCTCTCATCAGGTAAGATTAAGCCTGGATTGGTGGCTCGACGAGCACAGATTGCAGCAGGGAAGATACTTCCAAGGCTCACAGCAAGTGGTAATAACAACCGACGCAAGCCAGGACGGATGGGGGGCTCAGTGTGGAAGAAACGTCGCTCAAGGTCAGTGGCCTATAGAAAGGAACCCGGTTCATTCGAACATTCGGGAGATGAGAGCTGTGAGGAAGGCTTGTCTACATTTCACCCAGATCATCAAGGGGAAGTCTGTAGTAATACAGTCAGACAACAAGTCTGTAGTTTCTTACCTGAATCGTCAGGGGGGAACAAGGAGCAAAACCCTGATGAAGGAGGTTGTGCCAATATTACAATGGGCAGAAGAAAACACTGCAAGCCTATCAGCAGTTTACATAGAGGGACATCTGAATGTCACAGCGGATTTCTTAAGCCGTCATGTCCTCCACCCAGGAGAATGGGAGCTAGACAAGCTGGTATTCAGGCAAATCTGCCAGAGATGGGGAACCCCACAAGTGGATCTAATGGCCACAAGGGGAAACAGAAAGGTAAAGAACTTCAGCTCAAGATACAGAGACCCACTAGCTCTGGCAGTGGATGCAATTACGGCACAATGGGACTTTGTCCTAGCTTATGTTTTTCCACCATTACCAATGATTCCGCAACTGCTGAAGAAGGTAGAGAGGGAGAAAGTAGCTGTAATAGCGATACTTCCCTATTGGCCGAGGAGAGCTTGGTTCCCCAAGGTACTGCAACTGGCAGTCGACAGGCCTTGGGAGCTGCCAGTTTCACCATCACTGCTAACGCAGGGCAAGGTGAGACATCCAAATCCGCAACATTGGAAGTTAGCGGCATGGCTGCTGAAACCAGCAGACTAAAAGCTAAGGGCTTCTCCATGAAGGTCATCAACACTTTGCTCAAGGCCAGGAAAAGATCCACATCCAATACTTACTATAGAATATGGAGGACATTTACCTTATGGTGTAGGAAGGAAGGGATCCTTCCAGACACAGCGTCAATTGGAGATATATTAGAATTTCTCCAGACAGGGCTAGAGAAAGGTCTGGCTACAAGCTCCTTAAAGGTCCAGGTATCAGCACTCAGTGCAGTAATGGACAGAGACTTGGCACAAGATAAATCTATAGCACGCTTTATAAGGGCAGCATCTAAGATCAGGCCAGTCTTTAAGAACCCATTGGCACCATGGGATCTCAATCTGGTTCTGGATGTTCTGACAGGAGCACCTTTTGAACCAATGGAAGAAGTGAATGTCAAATTTGTCACCTGGAAGACAGCATTCTTAATAGCAATAACATCTGCTAGAAGAGTTTCGGAATTACAGGCTCTATGGTGCGAAGAACCTTTCTTAAACTTCTTCCAAAGTAAGGTAGTTCTGAGAACGAATCCTGCGTTTGTTCCTAAGGTCGTGTCACAATTCCACATTAATCAGGAAATCGTATTACCATCTTTATGTCCTGATCCTAAGAATGAAAAAGAGAAAAGATTAAATACGCTTGACATGGTAAGGACTTTACATATTTACCTGCAACGCACAAAGTCATTCAGGACATCAAAGCAACTGCTAGTTCTAATAGAGGGAAAGAACAAAGGAGGTCCTGCGTCCAAGGCATCCATTGCTAGGTGGATAAGGACTTGTATCTCACAAGCCTATAAGGAGAGAAGCTTAGAACCACCAGTGTCTTTGAAGGCTCATTCCACAAGGTCGGTGGCAACATCGTGGGCTGAGAGAGAATCAGCCTCCATTGAGGAACTGTGCAAAGCGGCGGGTTGGTCCTCCCCGCATACATTCACAAAGCATTACAGAATTAATGTATTTGCTTCAGCCGATGCTAGATTCGGTAGAAGAGTATTGAGTGCTGTGGTGTTATAAAATGAAAAAATATATATATATGTACTTATGTCTATGCATTAATAGATATATTGTTACTGATGTTATTTTTTATTGTACCCTCCCAATGATAAAGTGCTGAGGTATGACCCATTGTGTATGCTGCCGGGGGAGGAAGAGGAAACGCTATATTATTACCTGTTAATATGGTTTCCTAGACTCCTCCACGGCAGCATACAGGGAATACCCGGCCCTATGTTTGTATTAATGCATTATGAGCTTATTTTTTTGCATGAGCTGAGCAAGAATGGAAGACACAGGAAGGAGGAAGTGCACACATTATATACCTCCGTGTCTTCTTTTGGTCCTGCCCTGGTTCAGAAGGGGGAGTTAACCCATTGTGTATGCTGCCGTGGAGGAGTCTAGGAAACCATATTAACAGGTAATAATATAGCGTTCGGCCCTATGATTAATGCATTATGAGCTTATTTTTTTTGCATGAGCTGAGCAAGAATGGAAGACACAGGAAGGAGGAAGTGCACACATTATATACCTCCGTGTCTTCTTTTGGTCCTGCCCTGCCCTAGTATTAATGCATTATGAGCTTATTTTTTTGCATGAGCTGAGCAAGAATGGAAGACACAGGAAGGAGGAAGTGCACACATTATATACCTCCGTGTCTTCTTTTGGTCCTGCCCTGGTTCAGAAGGGGGAGTGGAGTCATTGTGTATGCTGCCGTGGAGGAGTCTAGGAAACCATATTAACAGGTAATAATATAGCGTTGGTGAAGGGAATGGGGGTATAACCTCATGATTTCCAGAAAGTATCATTTACCTTCATGAATTTAGATTCTTGTGTCCCTAGTGCGAGAGGGTCTCTTTCCCAAATGTATTGTTCCCCTGGTTCATTTTCTGCAGTAACTGACTGTAACAATGAGGTTCTGTACTAGTACAAGTACTGCAGTGCTGTAATCCAAGTTGAGAACAAATCGCACCCAGTTTGAAAGCAAATGAAACGTTGTGATGACGATAATGGCTTCACTACTTCACCAAGGAAACATAATTTAATTGTGACATTTATTAATTTTATGGTCAGTATTAATTGTAACATAGCACAATAATCTATAATCATGAGCAATGTGCTGTCTCTATTCCATTTAACTACATCTCCAGCCGAGCATGTGAACTGTGCTATAAAATCTAAGTATTCCGTTGTGGAGTAATTACAGAGGGTGATCTTGCAGTATCCTATTTTACAGAGAGATAGGCTTTTACTAGTTCATGCGTCTATTCACAGAATGGTTCCTGTGAAACAGATTTAATATCTTCCAAGCTATTTTTAGTATAAAGAATAACACAAAGTATTCAAAAGCCCTCCGATTGTGGCATCCGGGGGCATTGGAAAATGTTTTGTCCCCAGAACTTTCTCTGTGTGACTGCACTCCTCTGATATGTTTGGGGTTGAGACATCCTGCTGCTTCACTGCATTTGCATTGTCCTTTCCTGAGTGCTCTACTTGTTGACTAATATTTGATGCACCCTTTTGGTAGTCCAGTGCTACATTACACATTTAAGATACCCTAGGCAGTGTACCCCAAATAATTTGTAATAATTTCAGGAGTCCACTGAAAGAATAAACATCAACAATTCAGTCTAGAACAATTGAAATCTGACTTGTCATACATCAACAGTGATATCTGTACTGGTGTTGTGTACATGGTCTGTATAATAATTTTTATTTGATATGAGATGATATGAATTATTAATAACTTTTTGATCTGCAAGCCTAGAGGTGTTATACATATTGCTGGCCTAGATTTAAATAGACTGTGTGTTATAATTATGCAACATTTTGTTAGAGCAGTATAATTTATCACCTTTAGTATTATGCTCTAAATTACAGTTTTGGAAACTACGAAATCTGTGATATTATATTGCTGAATTTTCAGGATTATGACATACTTATGCTTTAGAATGGGGATTCAAAAATAAATAAAAAATAACTCCTGGGAGCAAGAGGTATTGTCCAAAAATTAAGACATTTCAACCTAAGTTTCTGAAGAGCAATCAGCACCCTGGACAGTGCCTGAACAATGTGGTGTGGAAACAAGTCAAATAGATAAATCATGAATTTGTTTAAAGTATAATATTAAGTCTGTTTTCTAACTGTATAAAGTGATTTAGACATTTTAAAATTTTAGTTAATCTTAAGTGTGTACTAAATAACATGGGGAGCTTCAGGGGAAGGCTTTATGTTTCTTAGCTTGTCTGTCAGGTCATTCTAAAGAGTGACTACATTTGAATACAACATGTGAAATTTTAATATTTTGTGACTGCTATTAAAAAGTTGTTAGAAAAATTATTTATTAGGTGTGATGCCTTCTACTCCTTACTAACAACTTTGGTGAGAGCTGTTTTAAGACAACATGGCGCACTAAGAAGATATTTTTGGAAGTCCATCTCCTGCAGTGTACACAAAGTACAAAAATTCATACTTCGCTCAGTGGTCACTAAATTACCACCTCTACACTAATATGCAATAAATTAAACCACTCCCTCAGGTTCACAGTTAATCACCTATAAGCTCTGTTCACACACAAAGAAAAACACTAAATTTACACCCTGTTTTAGGTCTCCCCAAAATAATATCCTTTCCTCTGGGTCACACTAAATTACTAACTCCTTCTCTAGTTTACACTAAGGGCCGGATTTACAGCACCAGACGTATTGCATATATGTCCAGAGTTTACCGTTTTAGACACAGTCTTTAGCTAAGCAGCCCAAAACACTAGCAATGAGCCACCTGCTTTATTTTCCTAACCTTACACTTTTATTAGTGTACACATAATCTAGAGCATGGGTCCTCAACCAGTGTTACTAGCACTGTCAGGCTGGACTGGGACTGGGAAGTGAATAACTGGGTATGGTTGTAAGGAGGTACAATACCGAATAACCTCTGATGAAGTGGTAATACTTACCAGGTTGTTCCTCTATACCGTCATATTGTACATACCAGACTTACCAGACTAGATCTCGATCTTGTAATCATCCCACGGCTGCTATTGTTTTTGTTACCTACGAAGCGGGACTAAAATCTAGTTATCCCCTTAACAAGAAAAATCTTATACATACCTCCGAGTAGGGTGACGATATCTCTGGAACGGGACTCCATCGGAAAAGACCTCCCCGCTGGGAGCAACGGAGCTACCCCGACAGCAATACCAGCTGGTCCCTCAGAGCAATTATTGGAGATCCTATCTTTTATACAATAACAGCAGCACAGCCGACTTCAGGGCTAGCTGGCGCGGACGCGCGCCCGCTAGCCGATAAGCTATTTTAAGACTTTTTTTTTCATCCTTTCTTAATTCTGGTACAATACGGTGGATTAGGATTTTCTACTGCCCACGTAAAGACTATCAAGTCCCCTTTGCATTTAATATCTGCCGGCTAAAGGTCTATATACATCATTCCTTATCCATGGGACATACAATCTCTGTAACAACATAGAGACCTGTGAATTACAGCTAACTGTCTTTGTGAGCATAAGTGGAAAAATACCATCCACATATATATATGCACCATCCCTGACGGTTTTGTTTCATCTAATTTATTTTAATTATAAAATTATATATTTATTTAGAAGTTTTTGTATAATAAATCTATTGTTTTTTAGTACATTGATGCACACTGTGGTTTTTTGCATTCTGTTTAGCGCAGCAAACATCTTTTTTCTAGTCAGTGTTAAGCAGCAAGTTCTGGGAGCGCAGTGAGTAGGGACACATATCATTTTTTGATTCATGATACAGTAGCTTCCTGCATAAGCAAAGGAAATGTGTGGCAAGAATTTTTTTTTACTTTCATTTTGCCAGCATTCTGAAAACATGGCCCTTCAAATACACTTTACGATAATCTATAACATTTTTAAAATTTTGTATCATATGTGTAATTGCACTTGAAAGGAGAATAATTGTTTGTCAATAGCTCCAGTAGACCCAAGGACAATGGTCATATTTATTATGTTGAAACTAGGGATAAGAATCAGTACATTTAGTTTGAATACGAACATTGATTACAATAGTACTAACCAATGCAATACTGAATTTAGTATGATAAGAGGCATTAAACTTCCCATGACTGATGTGCTTACAATTACCTTCAGACTTACACTAAACATAATAAACCTGAAATAAATCGATACTGACACAAAGTTAGGGATTAATTAAACATATGGCAAATTTATTAAAGATTAGTGGGGTTAGAATTGAATTAATTATTATTTGTAATTTTTATTAAATTTAGATGGGGCAACAAAGCAAATAACAAGTACACAGTTTTGTAATAAATACAATACCAGCTTCTCCTTTTTTGCCTCAGTGATCCAGCTCAAGGCAATGACCGGACAACGGCTAAGATTATCTGTACCAGACAAAACTCAGCGACCACGGGACGTGGCCCTCCCAATAACAGTCAAAACCTAGAGCGCCACAAAATTCAAACTGACAACCTTGCTATCGCTTTACCGCCAATACTGGCTGCAAGCACCAATAAGAAATGCTTATCCAAGCCAACAATAATAAATAGGGAGGCTTGGTGGGTGAATCCAACAAAGAAAAAGGAGGTCCTCCTCCCAGCAGCAAACGATTTTATAAGGCCTATGACGAGGCATCCACAACTCCTCCCCCCCTTGACATCACAGGTAAGCTAACCTCCATGTAACCCCACAGTCACGGAGTTTAATCTCCCTCAAGCTTAGACAGCTTTCACTCATACTAAACTTCCCATGTCTTATGTGCTTACAATTACCTTCAGACTTACACTAAACCCAATAAACCTGAAATAAATTGACACTGACACCAAGTTAGGGATTAATTAAACATATTGCAAATTTATTAAGGATTAGTGGGGTTAGAATTGAATTAATTATTATTTGTAATTTTAATTAAATTTAGATAGGGGCAACAAAGCAAATAGCAAGTACACAGTTACATAGTTTGGTAATGAATACAATACCAGCTTCCTCTTTTTTGCCTCAGTGATCCAGCTCAAGGCAATGACTGGACAACGGCCAAGATTATCCGTATCAGACAAAACTCAGCGACCACGGGACGTGGCCCTCCCAATAACAGTCAAAACCTAGAGCGCCACCTTGGCAAAAATTCAAACTGACAACCTTGCTGTCGCTTTACCGCCAATGACCGCAGCCCCACTGCGGTCCCGCCACCATCTATTCAAGAAAAATGTAACCGCAAAGCCCCTAAAATAGTACTCACAAACAACAAAATCCCTTCAGCAGACAGGTGAACACCATCCTAACGATACAACTGCAACCTATTATATTTAATATCGGGATGATGAATGACATGACCCCCATGGGCCAACAGGAAAGACTTAACAATTCTATTAACTTTCCTACGCACTGTGTCCATAGCAAGACCATTACTGGAATACCGCCAGACTCGCCGAGGCACTATGACGGACCAAAACCAAAGAACCCCTGGCCGATGTTCAAATGCTACCTACAAATCATTTCTGATTGCTGAGGTAAGCTAAAAGCAAAAGGTAATTTACCTATATCATTGCCCCCCAAATGTAAAACAACTACATCCGGTACCCCCTGCAATCTAAAAATTCTCTCAACATCAACCAGGAAGGAAGACCACACCATGGCACATTTACCCAACCAAGTAACATCCACTAAGTCCGCTACAGAAGAACCCTTAACTAGGGGGTGTTCCTTAGCCCAGTACACAAATAAATGGCCAAAAATTAACACTCTCCACCTACCAACAGCAACGCTGAAAAGAAAATAAGGAAACCGTGAGTACCAATTTAGGTAAACAAAGATGCAGCAGCGGTTCACAGCAATATTACATCCTGAATAGGGAGACATGTGAGGGAGAGCTGATGATACTCGGGTGAAGGTGAAAAACCTCAAAGCTTTGTGGGGTTCTTTTCTAGCAGGGGAATTACTTGTTGCCCTGGGCTAAGAGGACAAAAATTCCTTCACGTCCCCGCAATAGCAGCAAGCAGCACCGGCTAATACAGTGACTATCCATGTATTCCAGCTGGGGAGGGAAGGAAGACAAGGGAAACATGCTAAGCTGTAAACCATCAAACCTTCAGCGAGTATCTACGACGGAGTCCAGTCATATGTAGGCCTTATAAGCCCCCCGAACACAAAGACCCAGGGACTGAATTTCAGCCATGGAAGCCCCTCCAGATGCGGCAGACATTGCGGCCCCAATGCGTTATGAGTGGGTGCAGAAATCACCGACCTCCAAACCGATAGGAGACAGGCAGCTCTGAAAGTCAGCTCGGAACTGGTACTGAGAGAGGGGAACCGAATCTGCATGAACGAGCCAGACGGGGCAACCTGCGGGTCTTATAAATGCATATTGTCTTCTGAGGAAAACCGGGCATATGCTAACATCTGGGTTCCTCTGCAGAGTGACCCAACACCCCCGACCCTGGTCTGTCTTACTTACATGTATTTTACAGTGAATCAAGTCAAGCAAAAAAGTACATTGTCAACCAACAACCCAGAGCCTTTCGATGTCTTAGAGGGGGCTACTAACTCACTAATACAAAAGGCTCCCCCAAAAGCAACTGCAAATGCAGTTCTAAAGAGCGTTGCT
>WWET01006312.1:18201-40345 GCA_011038615.1 Limnodynastes dumerilii
GTCATAGAGGGAGCTATACCGATAAGCCGAGCTAGGATGGGTGTGGTTATGGGCCGTCTACCGTCCGTTGGCCGAGGTCTTAATTTTGGCCAACCCCTCAGTGCCCAGGAAATGAGAAAATCTTTAGTAATGTCATTATGTCCGTGAAACTTGCAGAAGAAGGCAAGCCTCGCCAACATGGTGGACATGTATGCCTCGGACTTACCTCGTGCATACATCTCCATCATGTACCGAAGGCACACCACCTCATTGCCTGCCGCGCGGAGATGGACTTCCCGATATGCAGTCCAACCTGCCCAAGCCGCCTTGTAAGTCCTTGGGGTTGGAGGTGCAAGGGATTGAAGCGCCAGATCTTCTAACTTTGCGAAACCACCTGCTATACATGCAAAGGGCAAAGGGTTCCCGTCAAACATGCTTGAGGGGCGAGAGCGTGAAACCGTGTACAGTCAAAGCAGGACAACGCATCTGCTACCTCATTATCTACCCCAGGGACATGCTCGGAACGAAAGTGAGTAGTGAAATTACATCATATGCTTTTAAGTGAGATCATAATGTAGGACCCGTTTCCAATGTTGGAAACTCACATCAGTACCATTGTACTACCATTAACTGCATTACTTTTAGAGGATAATATGGTTACTCTTTATTCACATTTCTACACAGCAAGAACATACCTGTAACACACCTGTATTTCTCTTACTAGTATGTGTTATCATGCATTTTGTTTATTTTATCAACTAATCTTGCCAGAGCTCGTGTGTAATTAAAGTTCAGTGTTTCCCAGGCAGTACTGGTTATGTTCAGTGCTACCAGAAACTAAATCCCTGTAGACTTTTGATAATAAAATTGTAGCCAGGGGATCTCCCCAATTCTTAAAATTATTATCGACACCTATTTATATAGCGCCAAAAACTGTCCGCATCGCTTTACAAAGAACATTAGACATTCACATTAGTCCCTGCCCCTATTGGAGCTACATACTAAGGTCCCTAATGCATACATACATACAAACACACACTAGGCATAATTTAGTCAGCAGTCAATTAACATACCAACATGTTTTTAGCATGTGGGAGGAAACTGGAGAACACGGATGAAACCTATGCAGACACGGGGAGAACATACAAACTCCACACAAATAAGGCCTAGTCCAGGAATCTAACTCATGACCTCAGTGCTGTGAGGCACAATTGATACTCACGGAGCCACCTTACTGCCCTAATACCTCTTTTAAATCTGTGTTGCTTTTTTCTAGGGGTCTTTTGGGCCGTTAGTGTGGGTATGACTTGCCGCTTGGCATTCTGGGAGAATCACACGAGATTGAAATGTCTTCAACTACAACTATTAATAATTGGTACTTATTTATTTATTTTATATTAATAACTGGCAGTTTTACTATACATGTGACATTTCATACAGATTATCTTGTCCCCAAATCTGAAACTGCGTTCTAGATGAGTTTATGAATTCATCGGCAATGCTTTGAAACATAATTACCACTATTTTTTTAGCTTGAATATTACTTAAAAACTTCTGGGGGGTTTGGTTTAAAAATGACATCATTTTAGGATAAGCTTTAAATATAGCATACTATAAAATGTCTGCTGCAGAATACTGTCAAAATAATATGTACTATTCTTCCCTCCCTGAGCTTGTAATTCTGAGGTGGACATTTCTAATGTGTAATGAACATCAATATGACAAAACTGTCACAGCTGACATGATTCTGGGAATGAGCTAAGCTACTGGGATATATCACTGAGGAGCATACAATATGTATCACGGCAGCTTGTTAATCTACTTCTCCTAAGCATAGGCTGCTAATGCTCACAGGCTCTCATTTGGTGAGTGATTTTGTCTGCAGGGCATTGTTGCTGACATCAGCCCACATGCTCCCGATTATATTTATATTGAAGGAAGACATCATATTGCTAAAAGACTGGTCGACAGCAGATGTCTGAATGGCAATTAAAGTTTATAAAACTATACTAAAAATGGTTTCTTATAAAGGATAACAATATTCAACATATAACAAACTCAAAAGTTGAGTCTTGTGTTATTGAAATTCTACATATGACAAGGAACTCAAATTCCTAATATTCAGTATATTAAATAATGTTTAATGGCTTGGTGCAATAAAAATAATGCTTGGACATAGCTACACCAGGTTATATTTTGTTTAGGAAGAACAGAGTAGGATAAAGTCACATTGGAAGACAGTAAAAACTCAAACTTGATTATTCCTCATACTGGGGTGATAAATAAACCAGGACTAGGGGCCTGATTCACAGAGGATAACAACATAAGTGCGGAAACGCATGTATCCGCACCTAAGTTTTTGGACCCTGCCCCGTTTTCCCCGTACTTAAAAGCACTTAAAGTGGCATATGGCTACCTTATTTTCTTTCTTAAGAAGGAAAACACGCACGGAGATCCCCTCCCCATGCACTCTTCTTAAAACAGTCACTGCCATGGCATGCCTCTTCTTACTTAAATAACTACATGTGATCTTAAAAGACTGCACTTAGTTAAACTACATTCTTAAATGCTACGTAGCTTGCATAGTCAGTAGAACTACGCATGCACCGTACGAAAATTCTTAAATAAAAGGCACCTAAGAACCAGCAGCTTCTTAGGTGTGAATCTGGTCCAAGATGAGGAAATGGAAAATGCCATATTGCACAACACCACAAAAATGGCATTAAAAGAGTAGGTGATAATCATGGGAGGCTTTAATCTTGATGTCAATTAGGAGGAGTCTTTTGAGTGTTCCATTAGAAAAGGGGACATTTAAAAGAAGTGTCCTCATCAGAGCAGATAATGGAATTGTTTTTACTAATATGAACAATATAAGCTTAAACTAGTATGTAGTTTTACCTAACAGGTCATATTTCATAAGAGAACAGTCCACAACCAATAGATGTTGGATGTGCAAGGACTTACGGAGACAGTCTGAGAGGGATGATGCAGTTGCCAAAAAGTTTAATGTGCCAAAACCTAAAGCTGCCTAAAGTAAAGCCCAAAGGCCAATAACAGATGGACTGTTAAGTAATAAACTCCTGTGGACAATGATTATTAAGATGTTCTCCATTAAATGACAAAAACAGATTATTCCACAGACTTGCAGACACAATTTTAGACTTTGTGCTTACAAATTGTGAATAGCAGAAGTGAGAATATGAACCATCAAGCAGTATGGTTTATTATAGACCGACAAAGACTTATACCACACAAAACAAAGGTGTTAGATTTTTTTTTTACTTGGGTTAATGAAAGAATAATTCAGAAAAAAAACATTATCATCTCTTATTAGTCTTACTGTTACAAGAATGATAAGTAGTGGGAAAAAGTTGCAATTGAAGCGACCAGTGAAGGCCACGAACAAAGTGGGTTTCTTGCAGAAATATTAGGTCGCTCTGTAGGGACTTAAGGAGGAAAACTATTTTAAACTTTTTTGGGGTGAGTTGAGACCTTTGACATGCAATGAGAGTATTTTCAATGGCATGGAAGTATAATAAAGAGGAGCATAGCTACAATATGTGTCTACATTAAAATCTGGGGAAGTGGGCTATAGGAGTATTCAGGTGACAACCTTAGGAAAGGGGAAGTAAAGAGGCCAGATGTCTAGGCAACACTGGACTTAGGTGCTGGCTGGAAGGGTAAAGGAAGCATCCTGAAGAATGCTGGGACTAGCACAAAGCCAAAGGCCAATGTAAATAATATCTTGCACAACTGAAAAAACACAATATTTGTTTGCCTAGGTAGAGTCGAGTTCTCAGAAAATGGGGACAGACTAACTATATACCATAAATTCTACCACATTAGTAACCATAACTAGGAAAACAGCAAACCTGAATTGAAAGAGTCAGCCATCTCCATCTTCCTCCCAGGACTTCCAATATAAGGAGATATAGTACTAATCAATGGCATATCAACGTATATATTCTTACACTCCTGAGTTGCAGCAAATAACATCAATAGGAAGGACATGTTCTCAAGTATTGGGTAAGGCAAAAACAGTTCAAAGTCTCAATGTCTAGGCAATAATAGGTAAAGGGGGTGGAAGGAGGCAAAGAAGTCTTAAAGAATGATACATTAAATCTCGAGTCGAATGGATCGAGGCCCGGGGACTGTAACTCAATTCCATCTAGGGTGACGGTGAAGTGAGGAGTAGTAGAGTTTTCCACGTGTTTCCCTAGACAGCTGGCAGCTTGTTCTAGAAGGTCTGGGGACTGTAAACTACTTCCGTCAGGGAGGACATTGCAGTCGGGGAGTAGAACTAGTAGTAGGTTTTGGAGCTCTAGACGCTTCCGCAGGGGGGTTGAGCTGGAGCAAATCCGATGTGGTGACTTGGGCCTCCTGGAGCGTTGTAGCAGAAAGTTGCTAGTTCTACTACCAGATATAAAGAAGGAAGGGGAACCCCCATTGATATGATATTGTTTTCCTTCAGGATAGCCGTAACAGGGCAGAAGTCTCATCTACTGGCCAAGGTAGAGGGAGAGAGATCCTGGTATATTTGAATAGTGTCAGAATCAGAATCTTCCTGGCCTACCGCATGACAGTCTCTTTAGCTGTGCAGAGTCAGAAGGTCTGGCTTTTAAGGCACGATGGGTTCTGTCTAGCAATAGCTGATCTTCAGGCAGGTCAGGTGCAAGATGGGAGAAAAACCGCTTTAGATAATTAGCCAATTGCAGGTGTTCCACTGTTTCAGGGATTCCTTTAAGTTGCAAATTATTACTTCTAGCTCTGTTATCCAGGCTTCCTATCTGTCCTGAAAATCCACTAATTCTTTTCGAATCTGGGAGATATCTTCATCTTTCGCTGTTTGGTAATTGTCCAAATCCTCTACTCTTCTCTCCACATGATCAATGCAGGATTTCAGTGTGTATAGAATGAAGTGCATGCTGGACTTCTGTGTGGATAGATACACACAGATCTTTTAATTCTTTAAGTAAAAACCAAAAGACCTTTCTAGTAACTGGAGAGGAGTCTTCTTCATAGTCTGAATCATCTGCACTATAAGGGGATGTCTCTCTAGAGGTTTGTGTTAATTTGTTAGGGTAATACAGAGGGATGCCCTTTGAGCAGTGTTTGCTGCCTCGAGGCATAGTGGAAGAGTTGAACTCAGCTGAGACAGATACAAAAAGTAGAACTAGTAGCACATCTGTGGATCAGTTTATGTATCAGTGTTGTAGGGCCACCCACGTTGATATAAGCTGCCGCATATTGGAAAACAGAATTATATTTTTTGTTTATTCTTTATAATTTTTTACTTATTTTTGTTTGTTTTTGGCATTTATTTTTTAGTTTGTAGGGGGATAATTTATACCCTTCACCATACACCATTTATCAGACTTAGGACTTTGGGCAGCTGCAGATTGCAAAGCCCAAAAGAGCCCTATGAGGATCTGAAACCATATGGAAATTATGAAAGCAGAGCTCCCTCTATTGAAAGCAGGTCGAATAACATGCAAACCACGCATAAATCCAGGTCCCAGCTGCAGCTGGGAAGTAGGCCACAACTCCCAGCACCACCTACTCGGTTCCAACAACAATCAATAGCCACAGGGTGAACAGTGCTGGCACAGGGACTAAGCAGCAGAGACAGAATCCCTGGTTCCAGATAAATCTATGAGGCCATCTGACTATGGGGAAGACCTATGTATTCTGTCCTGATAGGGCCTGAAAAGCTGGAAAGTGCAGTGCTGTGTATGGCCAGTCCTGTGGTGCAGTGTGTTCAGATGTGCTGGGAACAGATAGGGCACTAATGAGTCTGATGGGCACCTCTGTTCAGTGACAATCTGCATTCAGTTAAGCAGGAACTGGATGTGAGCTTCTCACCAGGGGGTGCAAGAGACAGTGCGGCTGAGGCCTAGTGAGCCCCAGCATGTGTGGGGCTCACAGTCCAGGGAGCACACTCATAGCTGCTCCTAAAGATAAGCAGATACAATTGTTCCCCTCACCTAAGGTTAGAGTATATATTTATTTTGTCTATGTTTTGCTATATTTAGCTGACTTGCAGCACAGAGCTCTTACAAAACATGTTCAGCCAAGAGCTGAGCCAAGCCCCACCTCCTCAAAGGTGTTAGAAATGAGTTTTTGAAATGGATATAGGTGCTGGTGGGAGGTTACAAGGAAGCCAAGTTCAATTGACAGCTAAGTGTAGCTACCCTTCATAGTCTTACTGCCTGCCAGAAGGAGCAACAGAGGTTGTAAAGCGCTGAGCCACTGCTGTTCACTGGCAGCATGGTTGAATATTGATCAGATCCAAAGTACTGGCACAGACCAGGCATCTTCAGAAAAGTGAGCCCAGTCTGTTGCAATGTTGTATATACATAGAACCGTGCTGCACTGCTTAAGCACCCCATGCAGAGTTTTACTGGCGGACTTGTCAATGGCTATGTAATTAATGGGCAGATTGAATGTCCAATATGAGGGCCTTTATAATATATTAACAAACGCAGAAAAATAATCAGATATCTATGGAAAAGCAGGAAGAAAATGATAAAATGATCAGGGGTGTACAGGCCCTGAGTTGAGTAAATTATCTATCAATAGACTAAAAAAGAGCAAATGTAGGGGCTGATTCAGAGATGCACTTACACCTTTTTTTTAGGTGGAAATGTACAGCTCGGCTAAACCTTTTTTCAAAGTAAGGGGTGTTAATTAATTTAACATTTTTTGCATGCAGGGAAACATAGAAAGTGACAGCAGATAAGAGCCACATGGCCCATCTAGTTTGTTTATTCTATATTGAAAACTATACTGACCCTAGACCCTATTTACCCTCAATTTGATAGATAGATAGATAGATAGATAGATAGATAGATAGATAGATAGATTACAATTGAAATCTGCCTCCCCTTGCAATTCAACATGGTATTGCTCAGGTCTACACTTTGCCCTAAAAAAAAAAAGGTGGAAGTGCAACTCTGAATCAGCCCCATAGTCCCTATACACAAAGGAGGTATAAAATCCATCTTTTTTTTTTTTAACCAGGTGCATGTTGTACTCATGTGAATCGGAACGGAATTTGCTTAAGTTACTTGTTATCCATTGCAGTTTAATGAAACCACATAAACATTGCAGAAGTTTAATTTTATGGTGTGGTATCACTACACTAGTGCCACATAGTACAGGGGTGTATGTCAAATTAATTTAAAATGGTTTCAAATAAAGAGTACTGTAAACCCTCATTTCTAATACTTATACATACAATCTATAAAGTTATCTCTGTTTATCAGAGACAAAGACAACCAACAGGTGTCTTTGTAAGATTCTTCCTAAGAATAAACAGTCTTGCTTGATCAGCGATGAAGCAGCAGTGCTTTATCCAGAACTTTTTCAGTATAGCACCTTATGAATATGACAAAACATGCTGTTGACAGCTCTGGCCTGTCAGCAGCTGTGATTGTGTTACTGGAGTGGAAGGGAATGGATAGAAGTGATGTGTTATTGAATGAGATTCTCCAGACAGGCACATTCTCTGGAGATGGTAAAAGGTCAGTCTACCCTTCAAATAAAGTGAATAAAAAAGGGTTTGCAGCAAGACCAGTCCAACAGTACGGATTGGAACAAACTGTTATTACACATTTTATACAGTGTTTTACAGCACTGCATGTATGGATAAATCATGTAATCAACCATTTATAAAACAATGCAAGGAAATTAAGCTAGACGTCAATACAGCAAAATATTTTATACCTTCTAATTTTATAGTTATCCCTAGTGATTAGATTATATTACAAGAACAACATTTTAATGATTACAAGAGAGGGTGTCTGTGAATATCTTTTGTTAGTCTTCCACTAATTGATAACAGTGAATGATTTTTAATTTTCAGAAGTGTTAACATGCTCATAGTTGTTGAGATTAGGTAAACCATCATCACTTCACTGATTTGTTCAACATATTAACCTGCATATGTAATGTCCTACACGGTCATGTATATTGTTTTATGCTGTAATGGTACATGTTCTCTGCAGGATGCTGTGAGCCCTCCATGGATCCTATGAACAATTATAATTCACATATCTAGCTTTTTCTGTTAAAGGATGGTGGGAAGGAGACATGTAAATGAGTTTTTCAATATTTCCTTTGAATGTCAGAATATAATAGAACAATATTTTGATCTAAAGTGCCCATTTCTTAAGTTTGAATTTTCTTGAAATCACTGTTGTAGAATTTGCACTAAAGATGTAAATCTGCAATAAAGTAAAATTTTACCTGTAGTTTTTATCCAAGACAAAGTAAAGGAGTATATTGAAAAAGCACTAACACCTCCATCAAATAATGAAGGACCGTTTTCACACCCAAGAAGCTTCAGCCTGATGCCAACTCGGGGAGTGTTTCATTAGAAGTGGGAGGGCAGGGTGGAGGCATTGTCCGTGCGCAGTTTCCTTAAGAAGAAAACTACGCACGGTAAGATAAGGTAGCCCTTTGGCACTTAAGTGCCATAAGGTACCTAAAAACGAGGAGTTAGGGACAGGACAGGTGAGTTAGGTGTGGACAGAACCGCACCTAACCCACTCTTAACAAAGGTATATAAATTTAATTTAAAAAAATCCTAAGACCAGAGCCAAAGACAAACCTGTTAACCTCTTCTCTTTAAAAAACAATACCCTGCCTCAGGCTTTCTGACTTGTGCAAGGGTAAAATGGCAGCTGGATCAATACACAATCTGTAAGCAAGTCTATACTGTATACTTGTAATACTAAGCCCTGCCCCCCATTCCAAATGATCAATTGCAAATTTAAATGTAAAAAAGTAAATTTTGTGTTCAAAAGACTCATCTTGGTTTCCTTTTCATCATAAGAAGACTTTTACATGTTAGATTAGCTAAGATCAGCTATGTGAAGATACCAGGACAACTGGCCCAAATACACTTACCTCTAGCCTGGCCGGCCACCCAGGGGTGCGTTACTGTGCCAGGTAAACTTACCCAGTACCTCCTAGGAATCTTTTAATCACTCAGGAACGCAGTTAGAACAGTATATTTATTGTAAGACAGAATCTCTATATGCTATATGAATACAGTAAATAAATGCCAGCCAGGTTTTACCACAATATCTGTCCCCTTCCACACTAGCCTAAGTAACTTTTGTCACCTGAATGTCCTGACTGAGTCCCAGCTGCTTTCATCAAGACCCCAAATACTTCTCCTCTGACGACACCCCAATGCCTGGTCAGAGTCCGTACTCCTAAGCTCCAACTATCCGGACGTTCACAATGAAGATGCAGACTTGTTTTGGGGGGATCCCAGACGTCCAATCCACCAACGAGATGGGTCGCTGAGTTTCAGGCTCCCTGCTTTTGGCAGCCTCCGCGAATACTACAGCACCAGTAAGCCTATCCCGATCTTTCAGCACTGGCAGATGTCCCTACCTCAACACCAGTCCAGAATCACCAGAGGTCCTATCTCAAGGCCAGTATCCCTTAGAATCTCCAATCATCTACACTTCTCTTAGGCACTAGCAGAGGTCTAACCTCAATGCCAGCCTAAATAAAAAATACCCCAGCTCTCTCTAACAGGGTCTTTTTCCTCCCACCTGGCAACTGCCCCTCCCAAAGGTGCCAAGCCATTGGTTGCTCCTCTTCTAACATCATAGATGTCTTAACATCTTTTGTCTTAGACATTGATAAACATCTATCTGTCAATGTCTAAGACAAAACCCAGGCACATTTCTCCCTGTGCCCCCTGCTGTTTTAGCCCCAAAAGGTCTGGCTCAGTCCTAGGCCTGTGATGTAGATAACCCTTGCCCTCATGTAGATGTAAGATAAGGAATGGTCACTCCGCTTTTTCACCTAAAATTCCCCACCTGCTGGTCAGTGCTTCCTGTAAAATGAGTTGGGGGGATGGGGGTGGCTCTAGACACTCATCTTGCCCTTCACCCGGTTACAGACCATACAGTAAGGACAAACACTTTCCATTCTAAGAGACACATAGTAACATTTCTATTGGCTAAAGACCTAACATGCTACTAATTATCTTATCATACACAGGGTAATCAGTTCTCTATACAGACAGGGGAATTTTACAATAGGACATTAGATTCTAATGACAATCACCACACTCTAATCATATAAACCTCATATGATACATACAACAGTATTACACACACCCATACTTAATATTTCAGAAGACATAGCTCCAAAATTTAACCTCATAATAACAGAGGTACACGATGGGGACCAGGGATAAAGTATTTATGTCATGGGTTGCCCCATTTCCCAACAAGCTACTTAAAGCACTAGGATAGATGCTTAACATTGCATAGTACCTCATTTCGAGCACTTGATTGACCATTAAAATAGCGTTTGCTGAAACGTGAAGTTTTTCGTTTTACAACTACTACTTTGTTTTATGCTGCACTGCACTTATTACTCAAACATACATAAAAATGTTTTCTATAATGTATTACTGCCTATTTTATTTATGCTGATCACTCTAAATACTTAATTCTCTAACTTGCTATCATCAAATCGATTGCTTCTGTCTCATTGAGAAGCAATTGATCATCTGTAGAACGAAGATCCAGAGGCCAATGGTAAGTATTAATGTAACTCCAACTGTAACCCTAACCCTAAAACGCCTCAGACTGCCCTGCAATACTCACTTGTCCAGTCCAGGCAAGTCTGCGGCTTCCGAATTAATGAATGGGTAAGTATGCAGAAAAATAAATTCAGCATACTTCATTCATTAGTAAAACTTTCTAATTAGTCATATTTTAGAGACAGAAAGCTGAAAATGAGCAAAATGCATCCCATAGGACATGTAGCACATACATAAACAGAAGTTTTAGTTATAAATATCTGTATTGATTTAAATTCACTTTTCCAGCATCAAGGCACTTACATAGGTGTTTCAATATCTGTGCTCTGAATGCGTATTCTGAAACTTTCTCCCTTTTAAAGTTATTAGCACAGTCATGAAGGAAGCAGCCAGTAAGCAATTGGAGTTTTGACAGAATCTTTTTGCACTGGCCCTTCTTACTACATAAACGCAATTTATAACGCATTTCAAATGCCACAAGTACGTATAATCGCACTTCAGTGTCCAACCATTATTAGCTGAATTTCAGCCTGAAGGTGTTCAGGAAATGATCCAGCTAGTTTATGAGAAGAAAGTTAACAATTGCTAAGTACTACACATATTTGCACAACTGATCTAAACTGGTTTGTACCAACATTAATTTCGGAAACCTATCACATTTGGTTCCATTTGCCCATTAGGAAGAAAACAGGTGATCAAATGCACTTATTGATGTGATCACATAGTTTAGTCATAGCGCTGCACACTCATAACGCGTTAAATTATTGTTGTGTTCATTATGGTCAATGGACTGTTTGGTAAGGCTAGCCAAATTAACAGAGACCCACAAGCTTTAGTTTTGGGATAGACACTGAGCATCTGGCATTTCTGCAGAAAAGGAATGTGTTCTCACATGCCACAGGGCAGACTCTGATGAAAGGAGCCTGGCAGGAGGGAAAACAGATGGGCTGGCGGCAGAGAAAGCAGATGGCTTGGCACTATTGTCTGTCTGTACCCTGAGAACAAAGAACAGAGTTTAGTGTAAGGACCATGTAAATTTACTTAATCAGAACTCTTTAGAAACTTGCATTAGAAGGACAGCTCATAAAAATTTTCAACGTTGTATATTAGTGACTAGTGTTGGGTGAAAATGTCACCAATAAAGATGACGAAACGTTCTAGCATGTTCATCATTTAGCACCGTTTGGTCAGAATACACTCCAAACAAAGCTTTGTCAGTTAGTCTATTTTCCAGATTTTGCATCCCAGTAAATGAAGCCAATGGCTTCAGATTGTGGCAATGTTCCATTCACACGGAGAACAGGTGTTTGATTAACAGCATAATTAAACAACATTTGAATGTCTTTGGCAACTGGTCTTATGCTTCTGTCGATCATGGATTGCTCTGGAAGCATGCTCAAGCTTATAAGCATACCCAAAATTAACTACAATAAACAGCCACTAAACAAAAAACTATGCCCTGCAAATTATTGAAAAAGTGATGATTGTAATACAAATAAATAAAAATGGATACCTTACTGGGACATACATGGGCCTGAAAATGACCACTGTTGGACAAAGAAAACAAAAACAGAATAAAATTCTTTATAAACACAAAACAAAAAGAGAAGCCATCATATAAAAACAACATTTAGAAGGTCCATTAACTTGTACCTTGTACCCAGATCCATTAGTTACCATTAAGCCAAGAAACTTGTAAAGATCAACAGAGCAAAATCATATTTGGTCTGAAGAAACAGATAGGGAGCAATAGATTTAACAAATTCCTAAGATTTATTTTGTTGGCATAAGCAGATAAATAATTGTGATACCTTATATTAGAAGGAAACTCCTTTTCCCAACCAGTACATTTCATATTTGAGTAAGATTATGACAATATGTACTTCCTGTTATTCCAAAGTCTGTAAATAGTGAATAATCAAAACAACCAGAAAAAAATCTCCTTAGAGATTCCTTCAAAGCAAATATATAAACAAGAAAAAAGGGAGAATTCTCCTAATTACCTAAATATATTTCATACTGTCAAAGCAGGTGTGGTTTGCCATGGAGCAGTGACAGCAGTCACTTTGCAACTGCTACAAAAGAAGAATCTGTGGATCCAGTGACACGTCAAGATATAAATGCAACGGCGTCAGGTAATATTTTTCCCTAACCCTCACCCTCCATCTCATACAGCCTAACCATAACATTCCCCTGCTATTAGACTAACCTTAACCCTCCATCTACTGCAGCCTAACCCCAACTTGCCACAGTCCGTCCCTGACACCAGAGAAAGAAAATTTTGGGAACGGGTACTTTTGTGAAATAGGGCAATTTGATATAAGTACCCATTCCCAATAGTAAAAAGGACAACATAAATAATTTTAACAATGATACTTCTGCATTTCAGCTGGTGGTTGTATCATTGTCGGAAAGGGGCCTATCGTACCGGCAACTGCATCCCTAATGGAGCAGAAGGTGACTTGGTCTGTTGCTGCTAAATTAGGCTTACTAGACTGTTAAACAAGAATAATAAACACAAAAATCATTCGCCTCCTCCCTTTTCTATCAAATAATGAACCAGCATATAAAGAAATATGTAAAATATTTAAATGTCTTCTACAACATATAGAGTTGGTAATAAGTAGTATGATTATACAAAAATAGAAACAACACTCATTAAGTCAAAGGTTTGTGGCAAATGTTTCTAGTGTAACAAAAACTCCCATCGGTGACTTACAGGCAAATCAATAATGATGCAGATCTCAGGCTTACAGAGTGTCACTTCTTGACTTTTTTTTTCTTTTAACGGACTTATTTTTACCAACTCTATATGAAATGTGTCCTTGAGCTATGATTGCATGCAACACATCATACTGATTAATTTATGTTTAATGTGTATGTTGCATTTAATATTGCTTTTATATATGATTAAACATATATTGTGATTTATACGTGAAAACCTTCAGCTGTTTGTAGTAATTTGTGGGAAACAGTGTATTTGCCTTATTTTACATTTTTATATTTGTTGGTTCACTGATAGAAAAGAAGGTGGTGAGCGATTTCTGCAATGTTTTTGTTGATCTTTATATATTGGGTAATATTCTTGTCTTCACTAAGAATCCCTAGGTATTTACAGAGGAATACGTTATATACACCATAACATAATTAATCCTTCAAAGTGACCTCCAAGTATAAAAAATAAATGTAACAAGTTAAATATAAATGGGGAAAAGACTACCTGTAGTTGGCAAGTATCTGAAAACTGCTACTAAAGAGCACAGTAACTGGGGGAGATGCTTCTGATGTGCGGCCATGGGGCTGAATCTCGGTTGTGTGTAATTTAGACAATTTTCAGATTAAAACTGAAATTTACAAAACAAAACTTGATTGTTTGTTGTACATGTGCGGACATCAAACATTATGATAATCATTACTAGTTACACCAGTTGTTACCTATGTATTGGTTATAAGTTGCGTGAGCACGCACACTCCAATCCAGTAGCAATGTGCCTCTATGACTAGATTAGGCACATTTAGGAATAAAAACAAAGTATGACTGCATAACAGTGTCCTGCGAATCCTATTAATCTTAATTATACAAAAAAATGCAGTTACGGCACATTATGGACAGAATTATTATTTGTAGTTATTAATTCAGGTCTGAAGCCTCCTATAAACAGCAAGTACTATCCACCCCATCATATTAGAACATCCACTGTATCAATAGCATAATGAATGTAATGTCCAATCTATTTTCTCACTATTATAATATGTAATTAAATTAGCGTCTGTCACATACAATAGACAGATTTTTTTTTTTTTTTGCAACATGATCACTTACACAAAACTCTAAACGTGCATGAAAACTTTTACAGATGGTAAGTCCAGATTGGTATTGTTATGCCAGGAAATTAATAGAAGGCAGCATTTACTAGCCTGAACTTAAAGTTATTCTGCAAACTACATTTAGTGATGTTTCAACTTTTATTCCTCAGAATTTGTGAATGAATCGATTCTCCTTAAAATGGTGACCGTAGAAAGTGCTGACCAATATACCTTGTTTTGTACAAACAAAATTAAAAAGAGATTTAAGTTACCAACAACCATTCTCATAATCAGATATCAAATACAAAACAGTATGAACGCATGAGTTTGTTTACATATACCCATACAATTAATAAGTGCTGTGCTAAATGTGCCCCGTGTGTGCAGGTTGTTTAAGGAAAACATAAGAAATTGTGGTGCATGTAAGATGCAGCCAGTGATGTCTTCTTCAAGCATAGAACATTGGAGTAGATCCAGACCTAAGCGGTTGTTACGTTAGAACGCATAGTGTATTTACACTAGTGTAAATTCTATGCACTCCCCTCGCTTGTACATACTTTGGCCGTTTTAGGCTGCCCAAACCCTATCTTAACTTTCCATAGCTTAACTACTGATGTACGTAATGGATTTACATATGTGACGGCCTAACCCAGCCCATACTGTCCAATTTAAATGCCACCCTCCGCCTCCAAAGCATAATTACGGGGGTCGTATTGATGCACCCGCCCCTTCCTTCGTATTCACGCTGATGGTACATACGTTAGGAGTTACATGGAGTTACTATGCGCCACGCAGTAAATACAAATAGCTCAGGATCAGGCCCATAATAACTATACTTGTTTGGCTCACTAAATTACTTTCACAATCTTGCAATCTGGTTTATGTCATAACCCATCTACTACTGTAACAAACTGATCACTCGAGACAATCTCAGCAGAAACAGGCTGAGAGAAACTGCATAACCAAGATGGCCATTTATGAAGTAATAAAGTTAAAGTTAAAACTCTTAAGTGACATAACTATCTTAACTCCACTCTATTAGAACACAGTACTATTGTTCTGATTTGTTTTCATAGTATTAGTGGTAATCATTTTAAATACAAGAACCTGTATGCAATAAGACGTCTTTACTAAGGAATCTACACTTCAACATACTAGCATTAGATTGGAAGCTAGTTGTTCTAGGTAACCTGTTTTCCTTGTGCCCAATGTTTCTCAATTCCCCAAATTAAAATATTTGTAGTAAATATGTCCAACTGTGGTGATCAATTTCTGTTTTCCACTGATGTTGACAGAGGACACCATGTAACAGTTGCTTATAGCAACCAAGCACCATGCAGTTTTATGAATTTACCTGAGCATCCCAAAGTCTATTCTTTAAGCTTAAAACAAAATTCAGGCTTAATGAACATCTGTCAATACCATTTCACTGAACTTTAACAGTCAGGTGCCTTACTTTATATTTACACCAACCTTCTGCACATAATAATCACTAATAAGCAATTTTGGGGAATTCACGGTTTGAGGATTTTTTTTTTTTTTTTACCATTTCAACTGTGGAATGCATTATGTATAATACCGATAAAAACCATCTAAAAGGATGCAATGAATATAAATAAAACATTTTATAAATAGTTGTTAAGACGTGGTTTAGCCAGCCTGGTCAGGCATAATCGTAATTGCATGATTTTGAGGTACATTTTCTACATATTCCATTCAGCCCCCAACATATTAATTGAATATCTGGTAAAGAACATGGTCAAAATATGACTTATCCATGACCAGTCACCCCACATATGACTCTTTGAGAATCCCTCCCATAAAGCAATTGTAGCTTTAAACTAATCGACTCATTATCAACATAACCAAGCTTCCAGATTATAGATTTTAGGAAGGAACTTAAAAAGATGTCAATTTGACAGCTGTCCTCTGTTTTCTACATAAATATTATACATCATTTCTTTAGATTTACAAATCGGTGCAAATCTGCAAGGAAGAATTCACAAACATTAACAGCAAGAGACGTTTCTACCAAGTACTGATCTACAAGGGTCGAGCATTTTCACCTGGTCATTTCATTTTGTTTGCTTATTAAAAAAAAGCCTCAGATTAATAATGAATTTGCTTGCAATGCATTAATGAATCTGTAGCCTTAAAGTGACCCCTTTAGTTTATTGCAGTTGATGGCAACTATTATAGTGATCAGCACATAGATAGGGTAATATTCAAGTCAATGTGTTCTTAGTAAACATATTATTAATTTTTGGTGTTGGGAAGTTTGGGGAATCTAAACACACACAAAAATATCTATAAATACTGCCAGACATGTAAAAATAATACACTGTTACATCTGGGATGCATTAGATTTTTTTCTTACTGTTGCTTCATTGGAAATTTTTGAGAAATCAGAACCACAATAAAAAAAACTTTGAAATGACAAAACAATAATAATAAAAAAAAACTATACAAAAAGTTGTAAACAGACATTCTACAGAGATATAGATATAAAACTTATTCATTCAAGACTGGGTATCATAGTGGCTTGTAAAGAGTATTAACTGCAATAAAATGATAGGGCATAGACAATTTAGTGCTGTTTTTTTACTGCAGTTTGCTTTTACTGTGCTCTAAATACAATTTAACTGATCTTATTTAAGGAAGGTTATTTTTTAGAATATATTTATATATACTCCTTTCCTAATTATTTGAAATGACCCACTATATATCATTCTGATGTGATCTACAGTAGATCTACATATTGAACCCAAGAAGCTTTAGCCCAATGAATTGAAACAAATAAACTTTACAACAGCTTCCGGACACTACATTTTTCAGCAATTTAAACAACATTATTTTAATCAGCACCAGGCAGTACAAAACTGCGTTTAAAACAAAATGTAAAATGGACCTTTAACAAAACAAAGTGCAAGTATTTTTATGTAGAAGAGCTACAGGGACATTCACTAATATATAGAAAAGTTTCACAAACGTATCACATCAAAATACATTTGAGATAAAGCTATGGTCATAGGGGAAGAATATTTCCTAAGCACACAAGACTTCCTGTGAAGAAAATTAACAAACAGCAGAAAAATGGTAAATGCAAAATAATGAATTTCAAAAATGTATTGAAAAATCTGTTTTATCGCTAATAAGAGATGTATCGTAAGAAAGAAAAAAAGTTAACTTCTACTTAAACTTGAATTTTATTACGAGTTATTTTCTTTATGGGGGAGTTTTTAGGTGCATAACTGGGTAAAGGTAGAACGGTAATGTTCTCTGAGCAACCTAAACCACCTCTAAAGCCTCTCAGCATACCTTAGCTCAATTGCCATCAGAAATTGGCCTTAACTGTTCTCAACTTCCACAAGTTTTAATTATTTATTTATTTTTAAAATAGCAAAGTAACAACTTTTTGAGAAACCGATAGCGGGTCTTTTAAACATTTTTTCCAAAAACTCCAGTGGCTTCCATGGCAGCCGCACAGCAAAAACACCTAAAATATTAGTGCAGGTTTGGCTAAATTATAGTAATATACTACACAAAGATGTAAAACTTGCACCATGTTAAAATTATAAAATGCTGATTTTCCTTTAAAGAAGACTAGCTAAAAATAATGTTTTAACATTGAGATGATCATCAATACATGTAAACATAATGCTAACAGCTGCAGAAGCCAGTATGTTACAAGTAAAATTTGGATTAACTAAATTGAAGAAACAATTTACAAGATGGAAGTTTGTCAGGCATAGCAAAACCATTCCCTCAACTGAACATGCAAATATATAGCTTTTTTTGTAAGGAATGGAACCCTTTACATATACCATCAATCAAAACTTTCTCATGAGAACATCCAATGTTTTCACAAAAAAATGCAACCTTGAGTAATCCGAAATGAAAAAAAAGGACCAGTGTAATGTCAGATAAAAGCAGATTGTAAATCTGTATCAGTCACTGTATCAGTTGTATTCTATTTTGTAACCTTACATAATGTTAAGCAGCGTACACACAATAGTATTTTCATGCAATTGCAACTGTCTTGTAAAATACTTCATCTGCTCCCACAATCGTACCACACTGCATCATTTTATTTCCTAAACATCCTAATCAATTTTGGAACAACGTTGTTCCAATTCTGAATTGTGTATGCGTTTAAGACAGTCTTCGCACATAGTTCCTTCAATGAGGACACCTTTGTGGCAGTACATATTTAAATCTAGGTGCTACAATTGTTTGAGCAGAGGGTTATGGGAAACGAAAGTTACAGCTATGACCGCACAAATTTGTGTGCACGTTGTGATTTTCAATTATTTGCAAAATAGTTGAGGTCTGATATCTAATGAGTTTTTCAGTAGTGTGTACCCAGCTTTACAGGATGGCTTGGTGAACCAGAGAGTATTACTCTTCAGGATCTCTTGCATAAGAAGGTTCACTTTACTTGTTGGAGGACTAAAACGTTATTGTCTTAAGTATTGTGTTAAACTTTAATGGGCACTTATATTAGCAGGGGGAAGAAGGGCATATGTAAACTTTAATTAAACTTACTAAAGGGTTTATTAAGATTACGCTAGCAGACATTTGACCATTAAGTGGTTTTATAATGTTCTGTACCAGTAACAAGTTCAGCAACAAATTATTATTTTTTTTTTTTTTTTTTTAAAATTATTATTATTTTTTTTTTGTTTTAAAAGAACACACACCATCATAAAAACAAGTCAGGAAAGGATGCCATCTTGACAGTTAGATTCTATATACAAGTAAGACACAATAAGCATAGCAAAAGTATACATCTGTCAAACTAATGAAAAAAACACAAAAACAAAAAAAAAGGTTAAGGAAGACAACGTAATTTTGTCTCAAATGTGCTAACAACTATGACTTAATTGGTTTTAAAATATGATAAAATCAAAAATATTTAACCAGTAGCTTAATTTATTTTTCCTTGTCTTGGATGCAAGACAACAGCAAGGTTGACAATCTGTTGCCTAAAATAATGCAATTTGAATTTACGAACACTTATTAGCTTTCTCGTATATACATAGCAAAAGTTAATGTTTTTATGATCCAAGTTAAATTGTTTCCTTCACAAAATATATAATCTATAGATCAGAACTCTGAAGGATAACACACTCAGCTAACCACTCAAGTTTAGAAAACAAATTAATAAAAAAAAAAAGTAATGGAAAATGATTTAAAAAAAAACCCCACTGAAAATGCAATTTTTAACCTGTAGCATGTTTTTCCACTGTTCCAGAGGTCAACCTACAAAGCCCGATGATAGGAGAAAGTGTTACAGTAAACTCCATGTACTGGTTCAATCTTCAAGAAAGAAAGAGAATGACAAGCAACAACAACCACCGAGTCCACGTAAAGTCTGTACAAACAACAGTTGAGTATACCAAACCAAAAGGAATTGTCCTCAACATTTCACAAAACCTAACTGAGATAATTAATCCACTGGTTCCTTGGGACAGTTCTTCAAGCCTCAAATTAAAAACAAAACAAAAAAAAACTGAACTGAAAAATCTAAACAAAGTGACAATATGTCTCCTCCATTGTATTCTTTAAAAGAATGTTCATTTCCTCTGTACAAACATTTGTTGGTCTAATACTGTCTAAAAGTTTCCAGCGTCTCCTTGATGGTAGCTGGTGTAGACAAGAAGATATTCCAGGAACACTTAAATAAGTACTTCTTAAAGTTATTTTTTTTCTACAGAAAAGGGTGAAGTTCAGAGCATTCCAATCACTTTATATGCACTGGCTTCTCATCTGACTTTAGACGTTTTCTTCTAGGCTGTACAAAATCCTCATCTGAATCCTCTGTTATTTCACCATCATCGTCCTCAGGTTCAAACTCTGCCACAGGTTGGAAGGTCCTATCAGGGTAGATTTCTGGAAGCTTTTCCTCAAAGTATACAGCAACAGCCTTCCCTGCTTGGGCAACTTCAGAGTCGTTCTGTTGGACAAAGAAAAGAGAATTCACTTAAGGTTATGCATAGACTTCAGTCAAGTTTGCATGGTCTGGGAAGCTTACCTGCAGATTAATTTCTTGTGTTTCTGCATAAACTTGAACAACTTTCATCATCTAAAAAGGACATTAAAGTCAAAAAAGTGAAAATCATTTATTCTAAATTTTATATTTAGGGTTTAACTACAAAACAAGGCCATAACAAAAAAGAAATAATAATGATAAACAAAAAAATAGTTATGACCAGATGGCAAGTAAAAATGTATATATTTTTTTCTTTTAGAAAAATCTGAGTAAATAACATATGGCAGTAACAATAGGACAGACTAAATAATTTCAGTCCATCTTAAAAATGATAGTGCTAAATACTGCTACGTCATGAAGCACGTTGTGCAGTATCATTTTTATTTTTTTTTATAGATTTTAAAGAATACAACTGCACTTTCTTTGTGCATTATATAATTACAGTAGCCAGCAATGGACAAAATAAGTTGCATGGCAAACCGCCCCAGCAGGGGATTAAAAAAAAAAAAAACAGTTAACATTTTAAAAGAAAGCTCACAGAACAGCAAGATGATTCATTGGTCACTAACAAAAAACTGAAGGAATGTCAGCTTTTTAGTAAACTGTAAAAAAGTAATATGGAGGTCAAGTGGTTATATGAGGTAGGACAATAAGGTGCCTTTAGGTGGAACCCTCGAGAAAACATTTTGTTCATCGTTCTTAAGACATGACCACAATTACACTAAATTAACAGTCTATTTCAAGAACACACTTCCCAAATAGCTGTTTCTCTTTATCTGGAATTCCCAGCATGTTACAATGAATTGTGGCTATTAGCATTGTGTCCTGCTACAGAAAGATCATCGCAGAGCAGAGACTAATTATTATGACAGGATTCCAGAAAATGAACTGGTGTACGCATAGGGTGTGTGCAATTTCATTTCTATCTTGACTTCTATAATGCGTATAGAACAAAAATTATTCAATGGTAGTGGTTTTACGCTCCCTGAACTTGACATCTTGCAAGCAAAATTTTAGATGCCGCTCAATGCAGGATATATCTTGTCTTACGTGTTACAAAGAACATACATGTCATTAGGTAGTTCACTATAAGAAAATCTGTCAACTGTTCTGATAACTGGCCAATAGGACAACTTTATCAGTGGCCTAATATAAGTACCACATTTTTTTTTTTTAATAGAACAGAACCTACATTTTGGTGGTCTGAAAACCATCCTGTTTCCCATGGTATAGCTATGAACTGATGTTTAATACGTACATAGCACTTACTTATGATGATTTAAAAACTACTGTTTAATAAAGATCGATATAAATAATATAGATATAAAGCTTATGAACGCCTCATACCCTTAAATGACAAAGTAGCAATGCTGAAAGTGAAACTGAAATTACTGAAAAAACTTCCTTATCAAGAGATACAGAAAACATACACGGTGCTTTTCTAGCGGGAGTACTCAGTACTGCGCCTAAGCAGCAGACAGACCTGGAGCATGACCTTTTGTTCTGGCATTAGAGTAAAACATTAAAACTATAATATACAGTAATAAAATAGTACTCAGGCTCCAAATGGGGAGAGGATGAATATGGTGGGGTGGGCAGTGATGTAGGTGTAACAGTGGGCTGCACCTGCCTCCTAGTGTCCCAACACCACTAGGGAACGAAACATATGTTAAAAGAGGGTATGAGGGGGTGCGCTCGAGCTGTATTGCAGAAATGTAGGTGACTAGAAGTATAGAGGACAAATTATTTGAGGATGGGGCAATGGCACAGAATGGGGGGGGGGGGGGGGGGAC
>WWET01006312.1:40360-66375 GCA_011038615.1 Limnodynastes dumerilii
GGGTGTGACCAGAGGAAGTCATAAACTTGATGAAACGCCTTACCAAATGAACATTTGGAATTCAAAGTTTTATTCCCAATAAAGATCCTTTACACCACCCAGCACTATTATCCGAGCCTGCATCTATCCCGTTGACGCCTCCAACTCCCAGCAGGAGCACACCGGCTGACCCACAGCTGGGCCCCCTACGGAGGAGAGGAGGAAGCAGTACTACAGCCTGAAACAGCTAACATCACAAAGGTCATCGGAAGAACAAGGTGCAGAAGCCCCACCACAATCGGGAGTGACATCCACTGAGAGACAACATTGAGGAACCTGCTGCCACAGAGAATGCTAACCATCCAGCTGGAACCGGAGGTGCACAACACCTGAAGCGAATACAGGGCGCAGTGCCAGACTGCAAAAGAAACCGTTTCCATGCCACTACACAAGCCTCTGTCCTGTGAGTGCATTTCATTCTTGTATATCATTATTAACGATACTACACTATTGTATTCTCTCTGTGTCCCTCTCTTTTCTATTTCTCTCTACCAATGGTGCATCCACAATAAGACAGGTCTACTATATTTAGTACTGCATACACGAGTATTATCCACATCATCCAAGTCACGGACCTACCTCCTATATTAATGGACTTGGTATTTAGATATTTTACAATTTACTTGGACCAATATCGTTCTCTATATTGGACATAGGATTTCCACTCTCCACAACCACCTACATCATTTAGCCCCCCACCCCCCTCTCCTCTTATATCCTTTGTCCTCTCTCCTTGTGACCACCATTTACTACATTTCTGCAATACAGCTATTTAAATACCTCTTTTAAAACGTTAAATGGACTGGGGATTTTACAGCAGGGTATATAATGAACTGAGTGGCATGACTATTAGATGAGTAGATCATTAAATTAGATGAGTGATTGCAACTATTTATTTTTTACACTAAAAAAAAAATAAAAGAGCATGGTACAATCAGGTAAAAGGGTCCCGCATGTAAGGCATAATTCTGCTTGCATAATGAGCATCTATAGTGCCCACAAACCCTCCATGATTTTCTATGGATCATCAATTCAATCAACAGACCACAACAAAATACGTTTTATGTTCACAAAGCAGTGAATTCCAGTCATCAAGTGTTCTATATTCGTAAACAGCCAATGTAAGTAAGCCATTATTTCAAATTCACGCTATCAATAATTGTGGGTCTGTGCATATGTACAAGCAGTAATGTACGGATCTCTGGCTAAACACAGGTGCTTCATTAGTTTTGGCACGACAGATTTATTCAGGAATGGGACGCAATTACAGACCAGCAGTGTGACAATGTGCTCTTACGAGATACTGTTTCCAGATGGAGTAGATATGATTTGCTGGTAGGATTAAAGAGGAGCAAGAAAGGCCCCTTCAGCACTATGTTATTCCTTTGTTGGTATTATGTACATGATTCTTGATATTGCATTAGCTAAATGTTTTGGTGGTGTTAAACAATTATAAGCATGCATAAAATATAGCCATAAGCAAGAGGTAAAAAGGAAGACAGACATTCTGTTAACCATGCTTATAATAAACCATATGTAAAGGCATGTTAGACGGCTTTGGTACATCCCAGCATGGGTTATGAGCGTAGAACTAGTAGATAAGACTTGAACATTATAAGATAATACTAAAAATAAGTATGAAATCTTTTGTTGCCGTATCAGCACACCTTTTCTGCATTTTTCTTTTATATGTAAATATGTTTATTTAACTAAATGTCATTTCTATAGAAAAAGCTTAGAAACTCTTTATATATAATTCCTTTATGGACATTTTTCTCAAATGGGTCAAATAAGGTCAGTTATGTAAATAATGGGTATAACATTATATATAATGTATACGTAGGGAATATTAAATGAAGTATACATTTTTGGTTTATTAATGACACTTGATAACTATGCTCAGCTGACACAAACAATTATCGATCCCAGCAGGGGGTGGCCCGATAAACGGGACGATTACCCGCTAGAGAAAAGTCCCATTACCAGCGCCATACACCTCATGCTGGGACCGATAATCCTAGCAGAAGGCACTAAGAAAAAGGAGACTTTCAGTTAGCTGATTGGCTCCCTTAAAGTATCAGGTGCTAAATTAAGCACGTCTTAAAATCAATAATCATATCAGAGTGTTCCTGGTATATTTATTTGGCATTTGAAAAATTTAACCTGGCCATTTGTCCGATTGTCCGATAATTGGATGATCGGGCCAATAATTGCTCTAGTGTGTGGCCAGCTTTAGAGTAAACAAATATCGAGAGACAGACCAACTCCTAAGAGACCGTTTGGAAACTGCAATTTACAGTTTTTTTTGGCAATGGGCACTACAATTAAAAATATCCGTCTTAATTCACCATCATATTTTCATTGTAGCCATTAAGAGGTTGAAGAAAGTGGAAACATAAAAGAGTGCATAAAAATCAGAGAAAACAAGCAATCAAATATCCCCCGCATGCACATCGAAGGAAAAGATCCGCAATAATGAGTAACAAAAAAGAACATACTTCGTTGAACCTTTCACAATTCTTAAATATTAGTCTGACATCTGCAACAAAGTCTTCAGGTGTCTGGTAGTGTTGTGAATGCTTCTTCTGTAGCTTCTTCTTTACTGTTGACAGATCCATGGGCTTCTTTATTATTTTGTAATAATTTGGTATCTGCAGTAGGAGAAACACACCATGTTTGAACAGTGACAGTGTCTTGCAGACTGCATTAGATTTTGACTACAAATAAATAATTTAGAATCCAAATGAGAAAGTTAAGCAGGAAACGCACTGGGATTTTTTTGTAAGGATTCAACATTGTTAACTGTAATTAGTCATGATATTGCATCTGATTTTTGTACTGTCAACACCAAAACAATACCAAACCTAGCTGCATCATTCAGTACTTGTTAGTACAGGCTGAAGAAGGCAGCTGACATTTGTCATCACATATCAGAAAAAGTAGGAGCAACCAAAACTAAATGATCAGATGCAGTTTCAGACAATTCGGAAGCATTGCTGGATAGTACACTGGTAAGATAACTGCAGAAAAAGCCCCAGTGGGTACCCTGTTTTAATTGGCATTAGAAATGACACATGGAAAGAAATAAAGCTATTCTAAGACCTGGACGGAACTGTGGGTATGAACATTTCATTGCAATAAGGCAAATTGACCATTATAATAGTCATTTTATTTTCTGTGAACAGAAATAAGAGGACAGTAACATTGTCCTTTAAGACTACACATTGTTTATATCTTTATGGAAACAGGTTGTTTTTTTTTTTAATTATCCCTAGGAAGTATATTGAAACATGACAACCGTCAATCAGAAGCCACTATTATAAGGATGACAAGAGCATGGACTAAAGAACTGCCCAAAGCTTGGGAAGTGTTCACATGCTGCACAATATTCCCAGTTATCACTTTTATCAGGAACCAGGCAAACCGTGCAAAGTTCATGTCTGTCTTAAGGGGCATAGAAATTAGACAAGTTTAAAAAATAAGTGAAACTTTAAAGCAAAAAACAGAAAAAAAGCCCTTCCCACATCTCAAACTCACCGAGGCAGGGACTGGTTCCTGAAACTCGATGCTTAGCTCATGGCAGTAGAGATATAGGAGAAGTCGCTCACATTTCTAAACAAAACAAAACAACACACCTTTAACATGTCAGAACTTAAAGCATTTGATTTTGCATGCAGATGGTACTGTCCTAAAACAGTTACCTATATAGAACAACAATATCTTTATTATGGCCATGACTACCCAAAGAGAATTATCCAAAATGTCAGTTTACACAGAGAAAATGACCCCAAAAAAATTATTGGAAGCCAATTGAACTTTTATAGGCACCAAATGTGTATAACTACTAAATTAGCAAATTAAACCAAAGTACTTTAACTTTTTACAAATTAAACAGTTAATGACCTTAAAAATAAACTTATCCCAATCAAGACAGCAGAGGGCAATCAGATATTAACAGCCCAAGAAGTCTACGGTTTATTTTCTTTAGAAGCCTGTGCAATTTGTCCAATACAATGTAACAAAAGGTGCTTGGTTTACAAGAAGGGGCTTCAGTTGCACATTAGAGTATCCAATTTATAGGTATGTGAATGCAGTCACTGGCTATATATAAGTTTTCACTACTGAAACCAGGGATATTTACCTATTGGAAAATGTAAAACTGCTCATACATGCAGGTTACCTGGGAACTTCAAACCATAACACAAAGCTACAGTTCAATATATTCAATTAATTTATTTTTAGAAAAAAAAATAGTAAATATATGATCTTCAGAGAAAGAATAAAGGGGAAAAAAAGGACCAATAACTTCAAGTAATCATTTTTTTTTTTTTTTTTTTTAACATACTTACTAAAAGATAACTGTTCACAGCTTCTGGACTGCTTAATTACGAAAAAATAACTAAAATGGATACCAATTTAATTTAAAAAAATTAAAAAGGAGCAATTTTAACTTAGAAAATTATTTGCATTAAAGCAGAAAACCCATAAATGTTTGCAATAAAAAAAACCCTGAAGCAAAGGGAAAAATAAAAAAACACACAAGATATCTGAAAGTTGTTATAGATGAGGCAACATATACCTTTAGCCTAAATGGGAAAAGCTTGCCATAAATAGTGCAAAATAACATCACCCATTCAATGCTCTCATAGCTGGCGCAGACAGGTAGTCTGAATCATGCAAGTTAAACGGCCCAATGCGCAGATAACGTTTGTGGACACTAAAAACCGCTGGCTGTGTGTCCCCCTATTACCGGACTTACAAAACTGCTTAATGTTGTCAGCAATAGGCGACAAACCTCCAGAGGCAGCTGCCATTAGTATTGAATGGACAACTTCAACTTCAGGATGTGGAATTCACTGCCAGAAAAGGTTGTGATGGCAGATTCACTGGATATGTTTAAGAAAGGATTAGATATATTTTTTAGCAGAAAAGGCAATTCAGGGTTACCAGGACCGCTAATTTAAATAAAGGACAGTAGTGGAGCAAGGGAGTCCAAATACCATCCCATCTCCCCTTCGCCTCCAAGCTGCTTGAACTGAGTTTTACAACTGTCTCACCATCTACCTCACCAACAACTCCATCCAAGACTCTCTCCAATCTGGGTTCCGTCCCCTCCACTCTACTGAAACTGCCCTGTCTAAGGTCACAAACGACCACTGCTCTGCCAAATCCAAGGATTCCTTTTCCCTTCTCATCCTCCTGGATCTATCTGCAGCCTTTGACACTGTTGATCACCCATGATCTACAGCGAGTAAACTAAACTAAATAAAAAAATAAAAAAATATTGTTGTATTCATAGCCTTTCCTTGGTATTCAAGATTCTGGTGTTCTTTCCATATGCAAATATGTTTCAATCTTAAAACTGTTCTAGATCCAAGTTTTAAATATTACTTTTCCTTACACCTATTTTTTTTGTAGAATGCTTTAAACAAGGCCATTTTGATTGTCAAAATGTTAATAAACAAAGAGATTAAAAAACTTTAACATTTTTAGCAGTGCGTTTAGCAAAATAGACATTTGTAGAACAAAATGTCACATTCAAAAAAATAAGCTTTATTACAAAATTGGAACATTAGCCCATTAGAAACTTGCACTAGACAGATGTACAGATGTAATAGTAATAGCAGTATACAATGCATTAGTAGAGCACATTACACAATGTACAGATGTAATAGCAGCATACAATGCATTAGTAGAGAACATTACACAATGTACAGATGTAATAGTAATAGCAGTATACAATGCATTAGTAGAGCACATTACACAATCTACAGATGTAATAGCAGTAGACAATGCATTAGTGGAGCACATTACACAATGTACAGATGTAATAATAATGGCAGTATACAATGCATTAGTAGAGCACAATACACAATGTACAGATGTAATAGCGGTATTCAATGGTTTAGTAGAGCACATTACACTGTGTTCAGATGTAATAGCAGTATACAACGCATTAGTAGAGCACATTACACAATGTACAGATGTAATAGCAGTATACAAAGCATTAGTGGAGCGCATTACACAATGGACCAGAGCTTGTGTCTGTATATAAGAACTGTTGAATATGTTGTGACACATTTACCATTCCCACCTGCTTTCCTATTGCAGCACAGGCCAGGACCATCTTCCTGCATGACAGTCTGCCCACATGATCGCTAGGCCACACCCCTTTTACTTTTTTTATATTTTTGCTAATTTTTCCAATTTTTTTTATTTTTATTTTCAATCTGGGGGTTTTCTGGGCAGTGATGGACCAGATTCACACTTCCGGACATATTGTATATACGTCCGGAATTTATATTTGATACTGCGCATGCGTAGTAATTTTTTTACGTAATCTACGTATCTTTTCATTTTGTAGATTGCTTATATGCGTCTTAAAGACTGCATATACGCAACCTACGTAACAAAAAGATACATAGATTACGTAAAAAAATTACTACACTTGTGCAGTATCAAATATTGGTTAACTCCGGACGTATACGCAATACATCTGGAGGTGTGAACCCGGTCTATTTTTTCTATATAATATAACTAGAAACTAGTTTAGTTACCTTCCTGTTTAGAACAAAAAGAGTTATTTTAGTTTTATTATATCTGAGTTCACACTGTAATATTTTCATGAACTTCTCTTATTCATTACAAACCATTTGGTAAACAGAGAACGTTGCTTAAATCCATATTCTAATCTTATATTTATACTGGACAAAAAAACCCCAGTCATCTTCTTCAAGGCCATAACATCTCAGTGAAATCAAGATCATTATTTATGAAAAATCCTGTATGTCTCCTCCTCAGTCTCCCTCCTACTGTGGCCCAAGTGTGTCTCCTATATTGCAACACCACTGTATCTCCCCCCTTATACCCATCTTTTACCCTCCTCCTTCCATCCAAAAGTGTATCTTTACTAGTGCCCAACTATATCTCTCCTACTTTCCAACTGTGTCTCCCTCTCTCTGCCCAACTATATCTCTCCTACTGTTTAACTGTGTCTCCCTCTCTCTGCCCAACTTTATCTCTCTCCTACTCTCTTACTGTATCATCTGCCCATCTATGTCTCACCTACCACCCAACCCATCTATGTCTCTCTCCTACTCCATAACTTTATCTCTCCTACTGCCCAATTGTGTCTCTCTCCTACAGCCCAATTGTGTCTCACCTACCACCCAACCCATCTATGTCTCTCTCCTACTCTCTTACTGTATCTCTCCTACTGCCCAATTGTGTCTCTCTCATACAACCCATCTGTGTCTCACCTACCACCCAGCCCATCTATGTCTCACTCCTACTCCATAACTTTATCTCTTCTACTGCCCGATTGTGTCTTTCTCATACAGCCCATCTATGTCTCACCTACCACCCAACCCATCTATGTATCTCTCCTACTCCATAACTTTATCTCTCCTACTGCCCAATTGTGTCTCTCTCCTACAGCCCAATTGTGTCTCACCTACCACCCAACCCATCTATGTCTCACTCCTACTCCATAACTTTATCTCTTCTACTGCCCGGTTGTGTCTTTCTCATACAGCCCATCTCTGTCTCTCTCATACAGCCCATCTATGTCTCACCTGCCACCCAACCCATCTATGTCTCTCTCCTACTCTCTTACTGTATCTCTCCTACTGCCCATTGTGTCTAACCTACCACCCAACCCATCTATGTCTCTCTCCTACTCCATAACTGTCTCTCTCCCACTGCTCGATTGTGTCTCTCTCATACTGCCCATCTATGTCTCACCTGCCACCCAACCCATCTATGTCTCTCTTATTTCCTAACAGTGTTTCCATCATACTGCCCAAATATATCCCACACCTAATGTCCAGCTGTGTCTCTTCTACAGGGAGCTGCTGATGGCTGACACTCAAGAACATAAGTTAACAGTTGTGGCAACAATATAGCTTTTGAACACAATGCTAAATAAATTGCTAAGGGTATGGGGAGAGTGCTTCTGCTTTAGTGTGTTGAACAAAGACAAAAACAAGACTGCAAACTTTGACATACTTTTATAGCATTTTTAGCATCACTGAAGCTCTCACACAAAGCTTAACCAACATTTCCACTCTATGCATTACAGTGTAGTGTCCTGCAATGTGTATGGATAAGTGTAAGCATTTAATTTATTGGGTGAGGTTTTACAAAACACGGGATGTGCTGACAGACAGGTCACTCTGCCAATCAGAGTTATTGTCGAGGCTCTGCTGGCCTATTTATAGTCCTGGCAGTGTTATTCATTCACTTTGGTTATCGCTTTAGGCTCACCTTTTCCTGCTGTTTTTTGTCTTATTCTCTGTAATCTGAGTGCCCTGCTCTTTGCTTCTCCCATTGCTCCAGTTATCCTGCCATTTTCTCTCTCCCTTCAGTCCTACTTTGTGCCCTCCCTCCCTTCCCTGATGTATTCTCCTCTCCTGCCTATTCCTTCCTCCTGATTGCTTGTAGTGAGTCAGTGAGTGCTAGCCCCACTCTCCATTTTGTGTGGTTAGCCCTTGTTGGCATTTTACCATCTTGTCTTTTCCCAGGGTTATTCCATCTTCACTGTGGTCTGTTGTCTTGGCCATACCTGTTTCCAGGTCTGGTCGCTTTCATAATATCTCTGGGTGTTGATGCTTTTATGTTAGACGGATTGGCATCCGGGGACTGTGGCCTGCTATGCTTCAGCAGCCTAGCCTATCCCCACCAGTGAAGACCAGGCTCCTAGTTACACTCCATACACCCTGGTCAGCCGCAACCATAACAATGTTTTGTACCTTAAATTAATTTATCTTATTGTATAGATTATCAGAATGTTACATTATGACTATACAGAGATGATTTTTTGCATTGAGAATAACAAAAGAGAAAATAAACTATTGGGAATTGTTTCCAATTACTAAATCCAACAGTAATTATTTCCATTTACTTAGTTGTTTACTCTGGAGGGATAAGACTCCCAGACACTGGTTTCTTTCAGCCATAGTATAAACATCCAGGGAATATATGACTAATATAATGCCCAGTGTCACTGAATCATCATACAACAAAGAAACAATGTGTGTAGTGGTTTCATGCTGCGATTCATATGCATATCAATTATTAATTGTGACGCTGTGAAAGGGACAGCATTCTATCTGGTAAGTTTGTACTTGTAAAATATTACATTTTCAGTTTGTATTTTAAGTCTCATAAAATGTTTCTGGTTGTAAAACTTATAATAAATAGTTTGTCTAAACAGAATCACATGATTTTAATGCAATGTAAAATTGTTAAAAGAAAAGGAGAATGTTAATAACTGAGGAGTCTGAGTGAATTTCTCCGATACAAAAAAAGTATAATTCTTTCTTCAGAATTCATTATGAACACACTCAAAACCATAACAAAAACAATCATGGTGAATAAATCACAATATTATTGGTCTATTTAAGCATCAGTGTGATTTGTAATATCATCTTCTATTTATGGTAGAGAGGGAGAACATTAGCAAATATTTGGACCAAATTAGTAGTAGATGAATGTTGGACGGGAGATGGATTCATTCAAGAGAGCTATAGAAAGACAGATAAATATAACCTTGGAGCAGTGGGTTTGGGGTTTATAATGAGATGTTGGCAGACATTAGACATAGTGGGGTGATGCAGAGGCGCACTCTGAAGCTCTGGATGGCTATGCAAGTACAGTACATAGTGTACGGAGCATACAGCAGCATAAAGCAGTGCAGCACAATGCAGCTATGTGATTATTAGACATAGGATTATATGCATTTGCATGTTTGCATATGCAAATGCATAAAACGCTATTTTTATGGCGTTATTGCATATTTTAGTACTTTTTCATTGACCGTGCTCATTTCAGTAGTTAAATGTGTTAGGCGTGTTGTATTACGCAAGAACGGTGGCAGGCTGCAGCCAGTGATGTGCGCCTCACACGCACTCGGCAAGCGCATTGAACCCGATCTGCTGGCTCGCACTAGGCAAAAGCGTTGGCGGGATGCGGCACGCGTGGGGGGAAGGGAGTACGGCACTCGTTGCTTCACGCAATTTAATTGTTTGTCATTCAATTGCTTGCTGTGTTTGTAAACCTACGAAAATCTTATTTTTGTTGAAATAATGCCGCCAGTGAAAAAAAATACCCAGACTTTAATGGAATCTGTGATTTTCTGCAAGGTTTGTGACAAGCGAATACCTTCATCAAAAAAATACCAGATCGATCAACATGTGAGTACTGCTTCCCATATAGCTGCAAGACTGGAGACACATGATGGGTGTATTGTGGGGGAGGGGAGACTGGAGACACATGATGGGTGTATTGTGGGGGAGGGGAGATTGGAGACACATGATGGGTGTATTGTGGGGCGGTCAAAAAAATACCAGATCCATCAACATGTGAGTACTGCTTCCCATATATTGTAAAAATAAACGTTAATTCTAATAATAAATAGTATTTTGATTGTGCATATTTTGCCCTTTTTTAGTGCATATTTGCATGCATATTTTGGCATTTTGATAGTGCATATAATCCGATGTCTGGTGATTATATACAGTTGTGCTCAGTTAAACCTTTCCCCCAAAAAATGGAAAATTCTTCCATTAATGGTGGCTGTATGTTGCATGACCATGTAAGTTGCATAAGTGCAGGGTCGCACACCGGAATGTACACTGGAGATAAAGGTTATGAATAGTCTATCTCCATTCATTCATTTATTCATTCATTCATTTATTCATGCATTCATTCATTTATGTGTGTCATTTTTTTTATACCTATACAATGCACCAGCAGCAATTCCTTTATTCTTGTATTGCATTTAAAGAATAAAATAACAAAAGGGTTTGAAATAGGTCCTGGAGTGGACGTAGACGTGATCTATGGCTGATAAACAGCACTTATTTATCCATCTGCGTTAGTTAGCTTCTGCCTTTGGGGCGCTTGCTTAAACCCACCCTTACTGTATATTGACTATAAGTCTCTGAACCTTCCAAATAACACATTTCAGAATGCAAGAGAATGCAAAATTGTATGCCCAACATTTCTGAGCAGACGCAGTGTAAACTTACAGCGAGGTACGATACATGAATTTACCTCTGGATTAACCTTGGGTTCTGGGGGTAGAAGGGAGCACACAGTGCTTGGGAGAGGTAGACAAAGACATATATTGAGAAGGATGAAAATGCTACCAAAAAACAAGGGCATTGAAGAATGGGATCATTAAAGGAAGAGCTGTAAAGGTAAGAAAAGAAGCTATAAAGCTGTATTGTGGGTGAGAGAACTTTACAAACATTAAAGATTCATTAGCATCTAATCTACAGTCAATCATTCAGATTGGGAATAACTCTATACAGGGTAGATTAGGTCTAGAAACGCTCCTTATAAAAATGATTAATTTAAAACAAGTGAGAGTGCAATTAACTAGAAAGCTTAATATAATTACAATATTATGAGTTCTGTAAAGTCTCTTTATAAGCTTTTGTAGCATCTAAAATGAATAGAAATTTCCCAGAAAACCGTTATATTGACAATGACAAAAACATAAACTTTACATTATCTTCCTTGTGCTCTGATTCCAGTTTGCTGTTGAGATGGAAGATTATATTGACCAGCAGTTGTATAGTCCTCTGAATGGAACAACTATCAGTGATGTCCTGATTGTTGGATTCAGGACTCCTTACAGAGTCAGACTCGTGCTCTTTGCTATATTTTTAGTGACATACACAGTGTCATTATCTGGAAACCTCCTGGTCGTGTGGTTAATGTTCTCCTGTAAACTTCTACATTCACCAATGTATTTCTTTCTCTCCCACCTGTCCCTCTCAGAGATGGTGTTCACCAGCAATATCACTCCTCCCATGCTTCATGCCTTGTGTAGGGGTGGTATTATAGTCTCCATTGCTGGCTGTTACACTCAGTTCTATTTGTTTGGGTCTCTTGCTGTGACTGAGAGTTTCCTTCTCTCTGTGATGTCTTATGATAGATTTCTGGCCATCTGCAAACCATTGCATTATGCAGTGATTATGGGTCCCAGGTTATGTCTATATCTTATTCTCTTCTGCTGGACTGCGTCATTTTTCATCATGGCCGTCACACTGAGCTTCTTGAGTAGACTGCGCTTGTGTAGACTGAATATCATTGACCACTTCTTCTGCGACTTTGCTCCTATATTGAAGTTGTCTTGTTCTGACACCTCAACAGTAGAAGTAGTTGTGTCTTTGCTGTCATCTACAGCAACATTCATCCCATTACTCCTAATAGTAGTAACATACGGATGTATCATCAGAGCCATCACAAGCATTTCATCATCAAAAGGTAAGGAGAAGGCCTTCTCCACATGCAGTTCCCACCTAGGGGTAGTTTTCACCTATTACACCACACTGATCATGGTATATGTGGTTCCAGCCAGTAACACTTTAGTGGCTAACAAGGTTCTTTCTCTTCTTTACACCGTTATGACACCACTGATGAACCCGTTTATATACACTTTACGGAATCAGGAAATCAAGGCAGCTATAAGTCATATTTTATGCACTCTCAAAGGGGATTCGTATATTTAAGTTTTCAGTTACAGACCACAAAGTTCATTAAATTTACATGTGCCAAATTACTTTCAAAGAATGGTTAACCAAGGACATTTCCAAGACACAGTGGCCTTTGATATCCAAAGTTTATGGTCAGTCCTGATGTTAGAAGTCATCAATCTAGGGGGAGAATTATTAGGGGATCAGTTATTGGTTGAATAATACTGAAGATGTTGCAAAATGTTGTAAATATTTTAGCCTTTATGTAAGTTTGATATTCACAGGATCGATCACCATCATGATTCTTAAAATATAAATGCCAAAAATGCAAATAAATGCAATTTCCAAAAATGCAAATAAAAAATTTACACACCAAAAAATATAATAAAATTTCTCAAGCAGTTATTATAGTCAGGAAAATGTATATTCAATTAATGATTCTCCTTATAATGCCAAATAATAAAATAGTGATATGTTACTGATGTGCTCTTAGTGATGTGCTCTTAGTGATATGTTAGTAATATGTTAGTGATATCTGAGTAATGTGCTCTTAGTGATATCTTAGTGAAATCTTAGTGAAATCTTAGTGAAATCTTAGTGAAATCTTAGTGATATCTTAATGATATATTAGTGATATGCTCAGGGAAATCTTAGTGATATATTAGTGATGTGCTCAGTGAAATCTTAGTGATATCTTAGTGATATATTAGTGAAATCTTAGTGATGTGCTCTTAGTGATATATTAATGAAATCTTAGTGATCTCTTAGTGATATCTTAGTGATATGTTAGTGATATGTTAGTGATATCTTAGTGATGTGTTTTAGTGATATATTATTAATATCTTAGTGATACATTAGTAAAATCTTAGTGATATATTAGTGATGTGCTCAGTGAAATCTTAGTAATATATTAGTGAAATCTTAGTGATGTGCTCTTAGTGATATATTAGGGAAATCTTAGTGATATCTTAGTGATGTGCTCTTAGTGATATATTAGAGATATGTTAGTAATATCTTAGTGAAATCTTAGTGATATATTAGTGAAATCTTAGTGATATCTTAGTGATGTGCTCTTAGTGATATATTAGAGATATGTTAGTAATATCTTTGTGAAATCTTAGTGATATATTAGTGATATCTTAGTGATGTGCTCTTAGTGATATGTTAGTAATATGTTAGTGATATCTTAGTAATATCTTAGTTATATCTTAGTGATATATTAGTGAAATCTTAGTGATGTGCTCTTAGTGATATATTAGTGAAATCTTAGTGATATCTTAGTGATGTGCTCTTAGTGATATATTAGATATATGTTAGTAATATCTTAGTGAAATCTTAGTGATATATTATTGATATCTTAGTGATATATTAGTGATATCTTAGTGATGTGCTCTTAGTGATGTGCTCTTAGTGATATGTTAGTGATATCTTAGTGATGTGCTCTTAGTGATATCTTAGTAAAATTTTAGTGAAATCTTAGTGATATGTTAGTGATATCTTATTGATATCTTAGTGAAATCTTAGTGATATATTAGTGATATATTAGTAAAATCTTAGTGATATCTTAGTGATATATTAGTGAAATCTTAGTGACATATTAGTAAAATCTTAGTGATCTCTTAGTGATTTCTTAGTGATATATTAGTAAAATCTTAGTGATATCTATGTGAAGTCTTAGTGAAATCTTAATGATATATTAGTAATATCTTAGTGATATATTAGTGACATCTTAGTGATGTGCTCTTAGTGATATGTTAGTGATATCTTATTGATATATTAGTAAAATCTTAGTGATATCTTAGTGATATGTTAGTGATGTCTTAGTGATATATTAGTGAAATCTTAGTGATATCTTAGTGATATCTTAGTGATATCTTAGTGATATCTTAGTGATATCTTTCTGAAATCTTAGTGATATCTTAGTGATATCTTAGTGATATCTTAGTGATATCTTAGTGATATCTTAGTGAAATATTAGTGATATATTTGTGATATCTTAATGATATATTAGTGAAATATTAGTTATATGCTCTTAGTTATATATATATATATATTAGTGAAATCTTAGTGATATTTTAGTGATGTGCTCTTAGTGATATATTAGTAAAATCTTAGTGATATCTTAGTGATGTGCTCTTAGTGATATATTAGATATATGTTAGTAATATCTTAGTGAAATCTTAGTGATATATTATTGATATCTTAGTGATATATTAGTGATATCTTAGTGATGTGCTCTTAGTGATATGTTAGTAATATGTTAGTGATATCTTAGTAATATCTTAGTTATATCTTAGTGATATATTAGTGAAATCTTAGTGACATATTAGTAAAATCTTAGTGATCTCTTAGTGATTTCTTAGTGATATATTAGTAAAATCTTAGTGATATGCTCTTAGTTATATATATATGTGAAATCTTAGTGATATTTTAGTGATGTGCTCTTAGTGATATATTAGTGATATATTAGTGATATCTTAGTGATATCTTAGTGATATCTTAGTGATTAGTGATATCTTAGTGATATCTTAGTGATATCTTAGTGATATCTTAGTGATATCTTAGTGATATCTTAGTGATATCTTAGTGATATCTTAGTGATATCTTAGTGATATCTTAGTGATATCTTAGTGATATCTTAGTGATATCTTAGTGATATCTTAGTGATATCTTAGTGATATCTTAGTGATATCTTAGTGATATCTTAGTGATATCTTAGTGATATCTTAGTGAAATATTAGTGATATATTAGTGATATATTTGTGAAAAATCTTAGTGATATTCTTAGTTATATATATATATATTAGTGAAATCCTTGTGATATTTTAGTGATGTGCTCTTAGTGATATATTAGTAAAATCTTAGTGATATGCTCTTAGTTATATATATATTAGTGAAATCTTAGTGATATCTTAGTGATGTGCTCTTAGTGATATATTAGTGATATATTAGTGATATCTTAGTGATATCTTTGTGAAATATTAGTGATATATTAGGGATATCTTAGTGATATCTTAGTGATGTGCTCTTAGTGATATCTTAGTGATATATTAGTGAAATCTTAGTGATGTGCTCTTAGTTATATATATTAGTGAAATCTTAGTGATATTTTAGTGATGTGCTCTTTGTGATATATTAGTGATATCGTAATGAAATCTTAGTGATATCTTAGTTATATCTTAGTGAAATATTAGTTATATATTAGTGATATCTTAGTGATGTGCTCTTAGTGATATATATTAGTGAAATCTTAGTGATATTTTAGTGATGTGCTCTTAGTGATATATTAGTAAAATCTTAGTGATGTGCTCTTAGTGATATATATTAGTGAAATCTTAGTGAGATTTTAGAGATGTGCTCTTAGTGATATCTTCGTGATATCTTAGTGATATCTTAGTGATATCTTAGTGATATATTAGTGAAATCTTAGTGATATCTTAGTGATATATTAGGGAAATCTTAGTGATGTGCTCTTAGTTATATATATTAGTGAAATCTTAGTGATATTTTAGTGATGTGCTCTTAGTCATATATTAGTGATATGTTAGTGAAATCTCAGTAATATATTAGTGATATCTTAGTGATATCTTAGTGATATCTTAGTGAAATATTAGTGATATATTAGTGATATATTTGTGAAATCTTAGTGATATGCTCTTAGTTATATATATTAGTGAAATCTTAGTGATATTTTAGTGATATGTTAGTGAAATCTCAGTAATATATTAGTGATATCTTAGTGAAATATTAGTTATATATTAGTGATATCTTAGTGTTGTGCTCTTAGTGATATCTTAGTGATATATTAGTGAAATCTTAGTGATGTGCTCTTAGTTATATATATTAGTGAAATCTTAGTGATATTTTAGTGATGTGCTCTTAGTGAAATCTTAGTGATATATTAGTGATATCTTAGTGAAATCTTAGTGATATCTTAGTGATATCTTAGTGAAATATTAGTGATATCTTAGTGATGTGCTCTTAGTAATATCTTAGTGATATATTAGTGATATCGTAGTGATATCTTAGTGATATCTTAGTGATATATCATTGAAATCTTAGTGATGTGCTCTTAGTTATATATATTAGTGAAATCTTAGTGATATTTTAGTGATGTGCTCTTTGTGAAATCTTAGTGATATATTAGTGATATCTTAGTGAAATCTTAGTGAAATCTTAGTGATATCTTAGTGATATCTTAGTGATATCTTAGTGATATCTTAGTGATATCTTAGTGAAATATTAGTGATATATTAGTGATATCTTAGTGATATCTTAGTGATATCTTAGTGATGTGCTCTTAGTGATATCTTAGTGATATATTAGTGAAATGTTAGTAATATCTTAGTGATAAGACATAAGGGGCAGTTCCAAGGGTGATTGACAGCAGCATTTCAGGAGTCAAGCCGTCAATGTCAAGCTACATTTACCATCTGTATTTAGCCTCTTGTAGTGCGTCATAAATAGTTTGAAGATGGAACTTTGTCAACATTGCACTTGGTAGACAGGCTCATAATGGGTCATAATACATAAATCCTCTTTATTTCTGTTTTTTGCAAATATACATGTATTTCCTGTAATGCTATCCATACGAAGATTTGTGTGAACACGCAAACAGTATGATGGTTTTTTGCAGGTTTACGTTCCATAACGGCAAGTCGATAAAAAACACGATGGTTTATTCTGTAATTATATGACGCCATCTTCAAGTACTGGTCACAAGACATAAACAGGAAGGACGATCTGTACATCCTGATAGACAAGCCGTACAGGGGTGTGGAAAAACATAAAAAATCATTAGCAAACTTGAACGATAATCTGTAATGCCCACACAGTGTACGATTTTGCTAACGATAAACGATAATCATTTAGGAATCCCATGAGATGCGATTATCTGCTGGCGGCCTTTTTTTAAGATTATCGTCAGTTTCGGGAAAGTATCGGCACCACACACTACAGCGATAATTCATCCAATCTAAGATAATTGGTAAATCGGCATGATATTCGCTCTAGTGTGTGGCCAGCTTTAGTGATATGTTAGTGATATCTTAGTGATGTGCTCTTAGTGATATCTTAGTGATATCTTAGTGATGTGCTCTTAGTGATATATTAGTGATATGTTAGTGATATCTTAGTGATATCTTAGTGATGTGCTCTTAGTGAAATCTTAGTGATATCTTAGTGATATCTTAGTGATATCTTAGTGATATCTTAGTGGTATCTTAGTGGTATCTTAGTGGTATCTTAGTGGTATCTTAGGGATATCTTAGTGGTATCTTAGTGGTATCTTAGTGGTATCTTAGTGATGTGCTCTTAGTGAAATCTTAGTGATATCATAGTGATATATTAGTGATATCTTAATGATATCTTAGTGATAGCTTAGTGATAGCTTAGTGATATGTTAGTGATATCTTAGTGATGTGATCTTAGTGATCTATTAGTGAAATCTTAGTTATATCTTAGTGATATATTAGTGAAATCTTAGTGATGTCTTAGTGATGTGCCCTTAGTGATTTCTTAGTAATGTGCTCTTAGTGATATATTAGTAAAATCTTAGTGAGATCTTAGTGATATGTTAGTGATATCTTAGTGATATGTTAGTGATATCTTAGTGATATGTTAGTGATATGTTAGTGAAATCTTAGTGACATGTTAGTGATATGTTAGTGATATGTTAGTGATATGTTAGTGAAATGTTAGTGAAATGTTAGTAATATCTTAGTGACATGTTAGTGATATGTTAGTGATATGTTAGTGATATGTTAGTGACATGTTAGTGATATGTTAGTGAAATGTTAGTAATATCTTAGTGACATGTTAGTGATATTTTAGTGATATGTTAGTGATATTTTAGTGATATGTTAGTGGTTTGTTAGTGAAATCTTAGTGATATGTTAGTGGTATCTTAGTGATATGTTAGTAAAATCTTAGTGACATGTTAGTGATATGTTAGTGATATGTTAGTGATATGTTAGTGATATGTTTGTGAAATCTTAGTGATATCATAGTGATATCTTAGGACTGTGTTCAGCCCTCCACACGTTTTCTGTGCGTGCGGGGGTCTGTAATTACATGAGACAGAGGGGAGTGCACACCCCCTGTCACTCCCCTCTGTCGTGCGCTTAGGCTTCCATAAGCCTGCCTTAAATGTAGTGTGCAAATTAGCGGTCTGTACGACCACTGATCCGCTGCAGTGTGTGAGCCCCCGCACTGTACACTTACCATGCTTTCCCCCCCACCCAGAAAGGAAGGAAGGAAGGGAAGGGAAACACAGCCTATTTCCTCAGAACAAAGGTCCGTCCGATTGTTTATATGCTAGGGTTACTATAGTAATCCTAGCGTAACATCTGGAGGACGCATGCGTGTGTAAGTGACCTAATGTTACTAATTGTGAATTTAGTGATGTGCTCTTTGTGAAATCTTAGTAAAATCTTAGTGATATGTTAGTGATATGTTAGTGATGTGCTCTTAGTGATATGTTAGTGATGTCTTAGTGATGTGCTCTTAGTGATATGTTAGTGATGTGCTCTTAGTGATATGTTAGTGATATCTTAGTGATATGTTAATGATATCTTAGTGATGTGCTCTTAGTGATATTTTAGTGATATGTTAGTGATATGTTCGTGATATGTTAGTGATATGCTCTTAGTGATATCTTAGTGATATGTTAGTGAAATCTTAGTGAAATCTTAGTGATTGTTGGGGTAGCCAGTGCCATCACTAGGAGTGAGGCTTGAATCAACTACCTTAACTGATCAGTCAGATTCTTTGCAGCCGGCTGGAGTTCAAGAAGTAAGACAGACACCGAAGTTCTTTGTCTCAGTGATAAACTGATTTTTTATTGGACCCAGTCCCCTTTTTATAACCCAAAATAATAATGCAGCTGGACATTTCGTCATTACATGATTAATACAAACTTATCACAAGTTATTATGGCGTAAGCGAAACTGTCTTTGTTCCTCATTGATCATCAACTATTACATATTCCCAAGCTATTTCTGAACTTCCTATTATCTGCAAAGCTAAGATACAAGGATGCAGCTGGCTTCTGAAATACTGACATATTGTCAACAAGCAGAAGTAACTTCCATCTATACCAAATTCCGATATACTGATATATGATGATAAACATAATGATTTCAAATAACTGATATCTTCATGATATGTAAGCTTTGATAGACCCAACATGATCTATTAGTGATATTTAGTGATATCTTAGCGATGTGCTCTTAGTGAAATGTTAGTGATATGTTAGTGATATGTTAGTGTAATGTTGGTGATGTCTTAGTGTTATCTTAGTAATATCTTAGTGATTTCTCAGTGATGTCTCAGTGATGTCTCAGTGATGTCTCAGTGATGTCTCAGTGATGTCCTTTTAGTGATATCTTAGTAAAAAAAAAACACCAGGTGGCAGACACGCACACACAACTATTTAAATATAGTAGAAAAAATCGGAGTGCACGATATTTGCTCTTAGTGATATCTTAGTGATATCTCAGTGATTTCTTAGTGATTTCTTAGTGATATTTAGTGATGTGCTTTTATTGATTTCTTAGCGCTATCTTAGCGATATGCTCTGCACCTTATTATACTGGCTTATACTCGGATTATAGAGTGATTGCAGCTCTCATCTCCTCTATACATGCCCCTTTGTATAATGTCCAGGTTACCCTAAAATTAACATATTTAAAATGAAATATTTGCGCCTAAATAAATGAGGACTGATCTCTCATGGTTTAGGTGACATTACAGAGGTACCATAGCCCTGTAAGAGGATTGATCTCTTGTGGTTTAGGTGACATTATTGAGGTACCGCAGACCTGTAAGAGGACAGATCTCTCATGGTTTAGGTGACATTACAGAGGTATTGTAGACCTGTAAGAGGACTGATCTCTTCTGGTTTAGGTGACATTACAGAGGTACTGCAGACCTGTAAGAGGACTGATCTCTCGTGGTTTAGATGACATTACAGAGGTGCCGCCGACCTGTAAGAGGACTGATCTCTCGTGGTTTAGGTGACATTACAGAGGTACTGCAGACCTGTAAGAGGACTGATCTCTCATGGTTTAGGTGACATTACAGAGGTATTGTAGACCTGTAAGAGGACTGATCTCTCGTGGTTTAGGTGGCATTACAGAGGTACTGCAGACCTGTAAGAGGACTTATTTCTCGTGGTTTAGGCGACATTACAGAGGTGCTGCAGACCTGTTAGAGGACAGATCTCTTCTGGTTTAGGTGACATTACAGAGGTACTGCAGACCTGTAAGAGGACTGATGTCTTGTGGTTTAGGTGACATTACAGGGGTACCATAGTCCTGTAAGCAGACTGAACTGATCTCTCTAGAGAGACAAGAGGAAATAAACTCCCTAAACATTCCTTAAGTAGATAAGAAGCAGAATCATTCACCTGAACTCTGTGCTGTCTGCACATTGCTCCTCATATACATAAGTCATTTATTATTTCCTTCATATTTTAGTATGCAAATGACACGAGGCTCATATATGGTTTTAGGACTATGCAGTCATGACATGAGATCAAAAGGTTGACAAAAGTTCAACTAGATAATTAAATAAAAGGAATACAAACATCTGTGCTTAGGAAAAATAGGGTAGAAAAACAAAGTTGTATCTGGAAACCCAAGTAAAAAATGGCAATAAATGGAAAATGTCCACTCTCACATCATGCAGTCAGGCACCTTAATGAAATAATGACATGGGGCCTGATCCAGAGCTAAGGCCGCCGTCGCCAGTATGGCGGCCGTAGCTGTAATGCGCATGCGCCGGGCAGATGTTGCCCGGCGTCACTATGGAAACGCCCGATCGTAGATCGGGCGTCCATAGTAGCACTGTAGGGACGCTGGAGGGAACGTCCCCCAGCATCCCTACGCTGAAGTTAGTGTAGGGGGGTGGGGGGAGGGAGGGTAATGAGGCTGGGAGGGCTGCGTTAACGTACTAACGCCGCCGTCCCAGCATATCAACTCGCCCTTACGCCGGCTGAAGTTAGGGTAGCCTTCCGCCGGCGTAAGGGAGAGTTAATACGCTCCTACAAGGGGGAGTGTCAGGCCAGAGCAGCAATGTTACGCTTAGCGCTACAGTGCTCAGTTTAACATCGTAGCTCTGGATCAGGCCCATGGACACATTGCTGTGTTTAAAAAAGGAACATGGTTTTATTAATTGGACCTGAATCAGTAATTGATGACTAATTAGTTTGTCAGATTTGGTTTGTTCAGATGTCAATAGGTGGCCAACTGGCACATGGGGGGTTCAGAAGTTACTTTAAAATTCTGGAGGTCAACCTCCTTTGAACCTGGTACCTCCCAATCAGACTAACCAGCAAGAAAACTCAACCCTTTCATGACTGCTCTCCCAGCACCTGGAGGGTGTCATACCCAAGATCCCAACCGCTAGGGCATGGTGTCTGCTCATCCATCCTGGGTTGTGTTCTGCCAGACCAGTCCCCCATTTCCCCATGTGCTAATACACTGTCACTGACCCCTCACTGCTACCGTCCACCCATGCACCATACAGAGAGAAAATCAGGCTAAATACAACTCTCCATAAGCTTAAGGGAGGGAGATTATGCTAAAAAGAGACCTACTTCATGGCAGCTATCTGTTAGATAACCTCCCTAACCCCATCCAAGTCTTACTAGCCCTGCCCCCATTATAAATAATGGGCATGATCCAGAACAGCGCCCGCTGGCGTTGTTACGGTGGGTGTATGCGTAAAACGTTTTTTTGCTTGATCTGTGCATGCGCCCAGCAGATGTTTAGTAGAGTAACTAGGGATTTTACTAAAGGTGAATTGGCCTTCCCTAACTGTAGCATATTTACAGTGGAAGGGGCGTACCAATATTATGAAAAACGTAAACACGCTATAGTTAGGGAATGTAGCTGGGGGAGGCATGCAAATTGTACAGTAGGGGCTGCTTTCACATGTTACAGCTAGTGCATTGTTACGTCCTGCCATTGTTACGCTGCCAAAAGTTAAGGTAGGCTGCAGCCGGCGTAAGGCAGTGTAATTATGGCAGGACGGGGGGAGTGTCGGGGAGTGCATAGTAAGTATTCTGTGCGTTCATACACCCAACGCTTGGCCGTAGTTCTGGATCAGGCCCTATGTCTCCTAACAATCCTTACATTAACGCTGTCCTTCTTTGTGCAGTTCCAGTTTAGATAACAGAGCATTTGTTAAGTTTTGAAACTTTTCCACTTGTTTTTGTTGCTCTTCTATTATTTGATAATTCTCCCTCAGTTTCCTCTTCTGGCAGGTGATTGTCTCATGTTGCTGTTGTATCTTGTTTCCCGTTTGCTGTAATTCCTCCTGTAGATGTTGTATATATTCGTCCCGTTCCAGTCTTATGTCTTCTTTATCTTGTAGTTCTTTCTCTAGTAACTCCATTACGTTTTCTGCTGCTGTCACACTTTTTCTTTTCTCCTGAACCTTCTTCTCTAGCTCTTGTATGTTTTCTTCATTCCCCTGTATTATATTGTCCTGTTCCTGAGGTTTCTCCTCCAGCTCTTCCATTGACTGTTCCTTTTCCAGTATTTTGTTGCTATATTCCTGTAGTGTCTTTTCCAGCTCCTCTATTATTTTGTATACGTCTCGTATTTTGTCTTCTCTTTCCTGAGCGTTCTTCTCAATCTCCTGTAAAAATTCCTCATTTTCTTGTATGATGTTTCCACGTCTCTTTAGAGCATTCTCCTGTTCTTCTTGTCTCTTATCTAGATTTTTGATTGTGTGCTCCTTCTTCTGTATTGTATATTCCATCTCTTGTATTCTGTCCTCCAGTTCCTCAATGTCTATAAGGAGCTGTTGTTTGTCATCCTCCTCGTCCTTCACTGGGATTTTGTGTGTTGTGTTCTCCTGTAACTTCATCTCCAGATCTTCCTCTGTGTGTAGCTTCTTTTGTAGTCTATCCTCCAGTTCTTGTATTTTATTCATAGGTTCATCCATTGTCAGTTCATCTTCATTTGCTGTACTATCTGGTTCCTTTAAACTTTCTAACCTGGCATCTGGTTCCTCTGAATTATATTTCTGACCATAAGGTTTAGCAATAACCAAATTGATCATTTTATTAAAGGAAGTTGGTTTTCTGGTGTTACTGGAATGCCAAGAGACTCTCCGGACAACTTGAGGCTTTCTCTGGACAAAGCTTTCTTCCACATTTGATCTCCTTAAAGATGAGAAATGACTAATCGTAGGTTGAGACATCTGATCCGTTTGTGCTACAGGTAAAACAGACATTAAAGCATTATTCTGTTATCATTTAAAATGTAAGTCAGTGAATACAGGAAGGAAAGTAATGTCCAGACATACATTACCAAGTCACACAAACACACAAGGGGCTTCTCCAGAGACTGGGAGTAAGGGCAAGACGAGTGCAAGTACGCAGCTCGGCTAAACCATTTTACAATGTGAGGAGATAATTAATTTTAAATATTTAGCATGCAGGGAAAATACTTTACATTTGCACATAGATCTCACATGCTGCAAAGATTTATATTTATTCAATAAATCAGAGTTGAACTAAGAAACTTTTCCCTCTTGCAGTGCAGCATGGTATTGCTCAGGTCCTATATAAAGGTGATAAAGCATCTCTGAATCAGCCCCTTGGTCATTTCCTTTATCTGCTCCTCACGTACCTCTTCCAAGTAAGATGCAGAATTCTTTGTTTCTTCTATGGGCGGCCTCAGGTTTCTGATATTCAGGAAAGATGAGGAACTGTGAGGCCAGACGCTGGAGACTGTGCTGAGTCTCCATTATTCTCTGTCTTTCATCCTCTGAATCATTCTCCAAATTATCCAACACAACCATGACATTACGTCTGCCTGGAGGAGGAAGGCACATGGGATAGCGGACTGCATAAATGTCATGAATAGGATGAGATGAGCAAAGATTATTTACAAAAGACACAGGTAAAATGTCCCATGAAGACTTGTAGCCATCATATCCCTATTCTAACTTCTGCCTGATTTATTTTCATTACATATCGTATGGTTATAATAGTCTATGTGTGGACTATGTGACCTCACTAGATCACCATGGAGGTGTGCATTAAAGGCCTGATACTGGGGCAGAACTACCATTGGTGCAATAGGTGCAACAGCATCGGGGCCCATACTGATACAAGGGCCCAGAACCCTCATCACTGCACTGCTGAAGCTCCCCACTGGGTTACCTGGATATCATCAGGGCCGAAGCTTATTTTTTACACCTGGGCCCACAACTCACTAGTTCCGCCTCTGACCTGATAGCAGTGCAGCCACCTATACACCAAGGGGCTGATTCAGAGATACGATTTCCACGGCATTTAGGAGCGTATATTTAAGATCTTAGAAAATTCGCATTACTGCGCATGCGTAGTAATAGTGCAACGCAATCTACGTTGCGGTTAGGAGCGTCAATTCGCTAAGAGCGTAAGTTTGAATCGCTCACAAGCACTTAAGATCTTAAGTGCAGCAAATCTTTAAGATCTTAAGGATTTGCATAGAAATGGGCGGGGGGAGGCAGGGAGATGAGGGAAAGTGGGCGCGGGCTGACACTTAGGATCTTAAATGAACGCTACCACGTCACTTAAGATCCCAAATGACAGCGCAGAGTTAGGGTTAGTCAATGGTGGTCTAAGTTTAAGATCCACTGCTGTTTGCAAGGGGAGTGACTGTTTATGCAGTGGGCTGGAACATGGTAAGATCTTACCTAAGGTGCGTAACATAGAAACATAGAAACATAGAAAGTGACGGCAGATAAGAGCCACATGGCCCATCTAGTCTGCCCATTTGTTTATTGAAAACTATACTGACCCTATTTACCCTCAATTGGGGTTACAATTTATGATACCCTTATATTTATCCCAGGCATGTTTAAATTGTTCTACTGTATTGGCCTCAACCACCTCAGCTCAGATGGGATTCCATTTATCTATCACCCTTTCAGTGAAGTAATTTTTCCGCACATTTCCTTTGAATCTACCACCCTCCAGTTTGTATCCATGCCCTCGTGTTCTATTACACCTTTTCTTTTCTTTTATGGTACCCTCCTCTAGCTGGTCACAACCCTTGATGTATTTGAAAGCTGCTATCATGTCCCCCCTCTCCCTTCTCTGCTCCAAGCTATACATGTTTAGTTCCTCTAGCCTTTCTTGGTATGATTTGATCCAATGGCCATGGACCATTTTAGTTGCTCTTCCTTGCACAGTCTCTAATGTATATATGTCTTTCTGGAAATATGGCCTCCAGAACTGAACACAGTATTCTAGGTGAGGGCGTACCAATGATTTATAAAGGGGCATCACTACTTCTCTCTTTCTGCTACTAATTCCTCTCCCTATGCAACCAAGCATCTGACTTGCCTGTCTCATTGCTTTGTTACATTGATTGGCTACCGTCAAGTTACTGGAAATAATGACTCCTAGATCCCTTTCCTACTCGGTAGATTCTAATGTAATGCCATTAAGGAAATATTGAGCCTTTGGGTTTCTGTGCCCCAAGTGCA
>WWET01006313.1:23915-36702 GCA_011038615.1 Limnodynastes dumerilii
ATACACACATATATAATAATGAATAATATTAATATGTTTGTGTTTTCTAAACCTTTTCCTACTTTTTTTAACTGCAACATTTAATTAAACAAGTGCCCGTACTTATCCGTTATAAAGTATAAACGATGCTCGATACGATAGCGATTTACGCCATTAATCTCTGGATTGCGCACAGCGTAACATTGAGCTCACGCACATTTTTTTATTTTATTATTATTGTAGTTGTTTCGCTTAATAGATTTAAAATGACAGCCCAGTGCATTATTCTATCCGTTTATTTGGAGGGGGGTGTAAGCGTATCTTTAATTAAAAATGCCCTTGGGAGGAATACTTGTTAAATGGAAACAATTATTGTCCTCTCCGCTGGGATATTCAGGTTCTAGCAGTACATCTGCACCTGCCTAGTTAAAGGATCTGTTTTCTAACCCCCTAAAAATAAATAAAGAAGCTAGAAAATAAATTGACCTTCCAATACTGTTAAATTGCACAGTGTCCTTCAATGCGCATTCTTCACGAAATTACTCAACTAGGCTTAAAAAAATACTGCCCCACTCCTCATGACAAGTAATTAATCTATTGTAAGAAAATAAAAATATCTTTACCGTTGTCCCCCTTTCCATTTAATTTCTTTATATGAAGGAACAATACAGTAGATAGTCTTGGCTATGGTATAGTGTTATTCAACGGGAAGATAATGTGAATAAGACCTTAATATGAGATGAACACGTCAGGGACCCAACAATATGATTAATGTTCTTATTAATGCTCGTATTAATATTGAGGTTGTTTTATATTCATAGCTGACAAATAAGACTAGCCTTCCAGTCAGTGTAATAACTCTGGTCTATATATTCCTTTACATCCAGTACTATAAACACATCCTCGATTGTTTCATTATTGCACGATGGGTATTTTAGAGAAGATGCAATTTGTAATAAGTACTCGTCTTATTTCTGGCAATTAATACACAAAACAAAGACATTCTTTAATTACAATTTTGCTTATAAACCTCAGCCTAATTTTCTCAGGTAATAATCAAGATAATCAGAGACAATTTGCAAATATAGGTTAGTCATCTCAAAGAGTATTATCAAATTCCCCAGGCAGATTACCCTGAAATCCTGCTTTTCTCACTTCGTTGTGTTAATGCCCTTTATTGTGCCTGAAGCGTTGGAAATTTGGATGACGTTGTTGTCCCAAATAAAAGTTTTATTTCCTGTTTCATTGCTGGATGGTCTGACTGATCTCATCGCGTTTTGTACATCTACATTACATGGACACTATACTGAAGGCAGGCTTGTTTATGGAAAACGATTACAGTTTATGAAAAAGCAAATGTGTGCATTGTATGCAGCTAGAATAGGTTTACAGGGTATTGTTATTATTACAAATAGTTGTGTATCTCTTGTAGATGCCTCTAAATATTTGTTGATAAATTGTATATATCTTGCACATGATTATTTGTATACATCAGATGATGATGATGATTATTATTATTTGCATCTTTTAACCTTAACCCTTTTCTTTCCTGCTCCCTCTGGCTATATGTCTGCATATATATTAATAAATCTCAGCGTGTTCTCCTTACTGAGGCGTCCATCACCTCTTTGCCCAGCAGGTAGTGCTGTGCGTCAGTTCCTCATCATCCAGGAGCATCTATCGCCACTTTCATGCAACCTGTTGGGTTACTATTTGCAGGCATCTCCCATTATATTGCAGAGGTATGCATATTCATTCTCTACATCTGGTTAAAAGGGCATGCTTGTACCTGTAGTTGAACAAAATCTCGAAATTCTAAACCTGCAATATTTTAACACTCTGTATCAACCCTTTTATCAGCACATACGTACACAGTCTTACCTATACCTAGCTGTACCTTCATTATGTTTCCTTATGTCCAATTTTACTATGTACTTATCTCATACACTATTGTGGTTTTATCTTTTTATTGTATTATTTTTATTCAAATTGTTTTGTGCTATTAATCTGGCAATACAAGTTATTTTTATTATTAAAGTAAACTTCTACACAAGTAGTGTTTTTCAGAGAATACTTTTGTCATTCACAAAGTAGATATATAATGCTGCCCCCCCCCTTTATTATACTAATCACCCTTTAATGCTGCCCCCCCCCCTTTATTATACTAATCCCCCTTCTCCCCCCAACCATAAAAACCATACAAAGAGTATATTTATGATCACTGCATAATACAGAAATTATATATATGAATTTTAAAAAATGAATAATCTCTGGGGATATAATCAATAATCTTTAATTTGGTTACTACATGTGTCAAATTAATACCAGACTCTACCTATACACAAGGGATTCTGATCCAGGGGCTGATTCAGAGTTTGGGAGTAAGGATAAAAAAGTTGCAAGCGTTCAGCTTGGCTATTACATTTTGCAATGTAAGGGGTGCTGATTAATTTAAAATATTTTGAATGCAGGGAAAATACTTTACTTTTGCACATAGAACTCAAATACCGCATAGCTACATGTTTAATCTATAAAATAGAGTTAATTTAAGAAACCTCTTAATTCTAATTCTGCTTTCATAATTTAAAATTGCCTCCCCTTGCAGTTCAACATGGTATTGCTCAGGTCTACACCTGCACCTAAAATATAAGGTGTAAGTTCAACTCTGAATCAGCCCCCCAGAGTTTTCCCGCAGTGGAAGCGCAAATCCACTTCTCACACTGCATGCATCCAATCAAGAGCTGCGACTTTTACATGCCTGAAACATGCAAACAAATGTGTATAGGCAGAGGCAGCGAGGTGTAATGCAGAAGCCTGTGTAGGTTTAAATGCTTCAAATGTTTTTTTTTTATTATTATTTTTTATTTATTTACAGTCAAATGAAAGCACTGACAAATTTTTTTTTATGCTCTTTAAAAGAATGCGTAGCATGAGTAGAATGTGTGGCAATATGATGCTATTAAGTCTTTAAAAAATTCACGATTGTGCATTGTATGAACGAAAATGGATTTTCAAAATAAATGAATTGATGCTTACATTTGATCAGCTAATATTTTTTACGTGTAGAAATGTTTATTTTTTTTAAATCAAAAGTAGGGCCACTTCATAAATTAAAACCTCCGTTTACACGTGCACCAACCCCTTGAGCTGGAGTAAAACTTCAAGTAGAAACGCAAGGCATATGAAGTACTGCTGCGCTCGCATCAGCACTAAACCGCCTCCCCTTCTCATTCAAGTCAGGTGGAACTCTTCATTCAACTAGCGCAGAGCACATGGAAGCGGACACAGGCGGATGGATAGCTCTGCATCCGAGAGATGGAAGGGCAGCTCTGGATCAGAACCAGGGACCGGATTCAGATTTAAAAAGATTTTCCGTGTGTTCGTAATAGATCCGTACGTTAATACAAAATAAGTACGTTTTGCAAAATGAATACATTTTGGAACACTTCCGTGTTGTGAAAGCAGCCTTATCATTAGCGTGCGTATATGTGACGGAAGTTAAATGTTCGCAAATACAACCGCACGTCTACTGCATTACCACGCCCATTTTTTGCTATTTACATTCCGACTGACACCTACTTATTAATACATTCCGATTGACGCCTACTAATTAATAATCCGTCCGATCTTTTATGTTCGTACGCATTTTTGACGTACGGAAATTACTTACGCATCTTTGCAATTACGCTTCGTATCTCCATTGTCTGCACATGCGCCATGAATAGAAATGACTCCACTTACGTAAATTACCAGACGTTCTTAATTCTGAATACGGTCCCAGGATATGATCAAACAAATAAATAAATAAATAAATAATGGGAAATCCATAAAGTTCAGTCGTAACTTCCTTAAATAAGCTTTAGGCAGTGTCCATGACAAGCGCTGTTCTTTTAGATTTAACCCCCCAAATAGTTCTCCAAGTTTGCGCACCGATAGTTCTCAGCATTTATCCTCAATAGTTATTAATGTGCCCCCACAATACTCATTAATATGCCCCAAGATAGTTATAGCTGCACCCCAGGAATATGGTTGTAAATATATTTTGTTTTATTTATGCTTCAATTCTTTATTATAATTAACAGTAACATTTTACTAATTAAAATGATGTAATTATTTCAGAAAAAAACCACCTTTGAAACATGTAACTTGTACAGGCTGCTGCATTACACCTCTCATCCTATTAATCAGTACACAGTCGTTCATGTACATACCTGGTACGACCTGTCCAGAGCTGCTACTGTCAGAATGTTGGACACGGCACACACATTTCAACAGCGGCCCGGTGCTTCCACTGCGCAAAAAGTGGCTTAATGACTGATCGATAAGGTTATCATGTATTGTAAGGCATAGACTGACGTGTCGGAATGCAGACAAAAGGGTACAAAAACTGTCACCCAAAAATGATCTACCTGATTACCAGATGATTGAAGCATTATGTCAGTCATTAGCAATATTGCATAGGACCGGATTCAGAGCTGAGTGTGTGCACAAGACAGATACGCTAAATACAGCTGATTTAAGGTTGTGCTTTTCCGCATAACAATACGGCCTCGAATCGCTTGTATATTCCAATGATAAATGCGCAGACGGAAGCACATGAATGTATACGTGCAATCTGTCAAGTACCTGAAATGCACACACAAGTCATAAGGACAACACATTTGTGCGCTTACATTCTATTCTAAGCTTTACTGCTGAAAATGTGCAATCTTTGTATGTTTCTATTTTGACTATTTTGTATTTTTAACTTTAATGTTAAGTCTACGTAAAACATGTATAATTAAAAAATTTTGTGTGAGATATGTGTACATTTTCATTTAGTGTCAACATTAAAGCAAACATTTCTACATTAAAACAGTCTAAACTTATAACATTTAAAACATAACCATTATCAACATATTTACCCAAAAAAATATTGATGTTAAAACAACAAAAAATAAAAAAAGATGTTAATATAAAAAAAAAAAAAAGTAGGATTACAAACAAAATATCACAAATGAAAAAACACTCACCAGAGAACAGCAGGTACATGGAGCGGATATCCGCATCTAAAGTTTTGTGCTTATATATATGTGAAACAGCTGCTTGCACTTTAATTAATCAGCAGCTCCGGGTTCTCCCGGAGGGAAGCTTTCAATATTCGGCAACCCTGGGTATAATGGTTTTGTTTCAAGCGTGTGAACAAAACCATTTGCACCATGTCAAAGGTTTGGTGTAACCAAAAAGTCGTATGTGTTGCAAAATCGGATGCGGATACGCGCATCACTGCAAGTAGACGCCCCAAATTCTCATTAACATATCTAAACACGCCCCCTTTTGCATAGTTAAAAACACGGATTCGTAAGCAGTTGCAAGGCTTAAATAGCGAGTACATTACAGATGACTTTTGCGCATTAGCAGAATTCCGCACCACATCCGCGCACGGATATGCAACTATGAATCCGGGCCATAGTGTGTAACCTTCTTATCAGTGAAAGCAGTTATTAAGTGAACTCCTGGGATGAACTAGGTTGAATTGCAAGAGTTGCAAAGTAATATTTCTATTCTCAACTCTAAATTACTGCTTAGAATGAAACCTGTTCAGTGCAGTGTCCAGTACTTCTGTGCATTAAATCAGAGCTAAATGTTTTCTGTGCAGGCAAAAATAAAATCAATTATCTGCACCCCACACATGGTAATAGGGTTAGTCCTGTTGCATGCCTGCGCCTGTTTTTTTCTATTCTCATAAAATATGGGTCTGCTGCTCAGATTTTACACTCACCAGAATCGGGGAATGAATTTGCAATGAATCTTCCAGAGTCTCAAACTCTGGATCAGGCCCACACAGCTGTATCACACAGGCTGCAATGAGTGTACTACCACAGCCGCATGCCGTCACCTTCCAGAATTCAATATTTGCACAAAGTGACGCAACTGCTGAATTTAGTGAAATATAAAGTGTAACAAATGCAACAAAAGCTTTCATTTGATTTTTGTTTTATTGTTTTTCTTTATTCATTTCTATTGTTTGTTTCATAGAATGCTTTTATAACAACCAATCAGATTCTAGCTGAAGGAAAGTGAGAGCTAAAATCTATTTGGTTGCTATGGGGAACATCTGCACCTTTCCTTTTACACAGTTCAGTAAATCTAGCTCTAGGACTTCCTTTATAATGGTGGTTTTCAGGTGGTCATTGACAAGGCAGGTCCAATAATAAAAGTTTGTAATTAATTAAATATTAACAAGTATCTGATATTGTATCAACAATTTTAACATACACATTAGACCTGACTCGTCATTTTAAAGCATGGAAAGTGATGGATCAGGGTCTCAGTGAGTGAATCAGGAAAGCAGTGAGTACAGAGGCTCAGAGGTGTAATACAGTGTGCTCTTTAATTAAGCTGGGTACACAATGGAGTTTTTACTGATGATCATGGTGCCAATAACACAATAACCTTCAGTTATAGCTGACATCTTAGCAGTGTGTACAGTCCAACAATGCTGCAGAATCCGCTGAAACAGCATTGCATCACCTGAACTAATTTTTTAAACAGGTTAAGTTTTCTGACCAGAGATCTCCTGGGAGAAATCTTCAGTGTGTACTGACACCCAATCTTCACTGCAACCATTCCCAATCCTGTTCTAGCTAAGGGTCGCCTTTGTGGGCTTGTATATCTTTAGAGCAAAGGGCTTCAGAGCATTAGTTTAATCTTTTCCAGATAAAAAGTCTAATGTATACCCAGCTTAACGTGTAAATGGAGCTCGCTAAGTGGTTTAAAGTAACTCATTTGTTGTAGCAGTTTATTTTGCTTTCTGCACTATATATAATATAGAACTTTAATCTGAAGGGTTTAAAAAGCAAAAAACAAAAAAAAAACCCAAACAACAACAACAACAGAAACAACTTTTTCTTACTTGAAAATAGTTTCCTAAAAATACCTTGGCAAATTCCTGACATATATGGGCAATGCTCTGTTACTTGCAATAATCATAAAAACGTCTTTTATTGGCCCAATTAATGCTGGTCGGATATGTGGACAGTCAATAGGGCTGTGTGTAGCTGTGTGCAGGGGTTTTTTGTTGAGCTTTTGTTCCGTTCTGTTCCGGTGTTTTATTATTTCGCTCTGTATAGAACTTCAGTGCTGCTCCCATCTCCATTGGTATCCTGTTCCATCTTGCTTGTAATCACCTGTTCTGTCTAAGCACACGATCCTAACCTATCCTTTATATCTTGCTCCATCATACTCTAAGCTGCAGTTGGCAGATAGATTGATAGCTTATGTTTTGACAATACAATCATCCTTCTCTGATTGGCAGTTCTCTCTGCCAAAGTATAATTGTGCAGATAATTTAAATGAGAGAATGCCCAAACTGGGCATGAAAGAGTATAAGCACTCGGCTGCTAGGCAGGAACACCAAGCAGGGTTGTTAAGGCGGTTAAGGGGTGATCCAGGGGTGGGCTTTATAGTAGGGGTATATATTAGTTAAGCAGGCTGGTGTCCAGCCTCCTCAGGAATTTTCTTCCCTCCCTAAGTTGTTTTTCTAACATGTTTTATTTGCAGATGGGGCATAGGTTTGCGTAGCGGTGGGGTTGTCAGTAAAATCTGGCACTAGGCTAAGGCCAAAGTATAGTACAGGAAGGAAACACACCTTTGAGACGAAGCAGGAAGCTATGCCGGCTGGCTGGTTCCCGGGTCTTCCCGGGGTGTGCAATATGACAGGGGTTGTGCTCTTGCGTTGACCATTACCTCCGGAGCGCTGAAGGCAGGGGGTTCCTGTCCTCTGTTACAATTTACCTCCTCTTAGGTGACTCCCACCGGCTATCAGTGCCACCTTTTCAGTCTAAAATTCATAGTCCGCAAATTTATCATATAAATCAAGCCATATCGTTCAATATATCAAGCCATATCGTTGTCCATGTGATTATTTCTTGTATGCATGACGTGAATGCCATAGTCAGCCGTTGGTAGTTTAACAGAATTATTTCCCATCACTTGAATATGTGACTGTAACACACTAGAAGTTGCCCTTGCTTAATGTTATGTGTTACTTTCTGGGCCATGACGAGGTGTGTGCAATTACTCTAGTGCCCACATACAGTCATGGATTACAGAGTTTCCCTGATAGAGCTCTGTGCCAAAAGGCCGTATCCAGAACTACGGTCGTCTTCCATGGACGGCCGTAATTCACTGAACAGTAGCTACTGCGCATGCACAGTAGCTATTGTACGTAATCTGTGTATCGTTTCGATACGTAGATTGCGTATATGCGGTCTAAAAGACCACATATACGCAATCTACGTATCGAAACGAAGAAGACGGCCGTAGTTCTGGATACGGCCCAAAATGTCATCTGACTCCCAAGAAGACCAGTATGTGCAATGCTATGGCAGAGGAGTGGGCAGCGATTAATGCTGCTCCTGGGGTGTCCTGACTACTATATCCATCCCTAGAATTCTGTGGCATCTGAAGTGAAAGAGATGTAAAAGTTTTGCTGACACCATAAAGATTACTAAGCAAGTATGTTTGCTATGTCTTTTCTAAAGGATCATGTTTTGTGTGGATTAAAGATGTGTACAATGACAAGTTAACCCCTAGTGGCCTGCACTGACAGGAAATACCATCCTAGGGCCTGATCCTGAGCTACGGCCGCCGTCGCTAGTAATATTATGTTAAGCAGGAACAGCTCATTTATACTTGTTTGTTATTGCTTAGTGGTCCTCAGTTGTGAGAGTTGGGAGTACAAATTAAGGATTAGACTTGTCAATCAGACTTCTTCCTTAGGTGCAAGGTAGAAAGGTGTTGGACTTGAAAACAGATCACTATTGCAAGGATGGTGATTACTCAAAAGACGTTTTCATTGTATGTAGAACTGCATTGTATTTAATAAAGGTCTTTGGGCCTGATCCAGATCAACGATGTAGCGCTGAGCGTGCTAACGCTCAGTGTTACATCGCTGACTCCCCCCTGGCACTCCCCCTGTGCGGGCGTATGGCCCCTTCCTTACGCCGGCCGAAGCTAGGGTAGCCTTCACCCGGCGTAAGGAAGGGGCCATACGCCCGCACAGGGGGAGTGCCAGGGGGGAGTCAGCGATGTAACGCTGAGCGTTAGCACGCTCAGCGCTACATCGTTGATCTGGATCAGGCCCCTAGTCTCGATACGGTCCCATTGTTAATATAATGGGACTGTATCAAGACTAGGATGGGTAAATACCCGCTTTTTGTGTCTACGCATGTGTCACTAACACTGCTTGTACCTGGATCTGCACAGGAAACCAGCAGGTTTCAAACAGGGGGCAGCCATGTACAAGATGGGAGAGGGAAGTGGGGCCAGATTTACTAAGCTGCGGGTTTGAAAAAGTGGAGATTTTAGCTGACTTTCTCTAGTATGTAAAAACAAAGTGAGAACTAGAATCTGGTTGCTACAAGAAACATCTCCACTTTTTCAAACCCGCAGCTTGGTGTTTAAAATGTACAATATGGGTGCTATTTAGACTATTTTAACTTTTCCAGTGCCAAACCCATCACTTGCAGTATGCAAAATCCAGGCCAGTCACCTGCATTCATTTAGTGCATAGTTGCCGACTTCTTGTTTCTCCTTTCTGTGAGAAACAAAAGTCAACAAAATGGGGTTAGGCTTGAGGGCGTGATTTATGCAAAACTTACTTGCCCCCCCCCCCCCCGCCTCACCCAAACACGCATGTGATTTGGAAACCGATTACACCATTTTTTGAATTTTACTGAGGATGGGGTAGGACTTGATGTCATCAAGTCCCACCCATTCTTAGTAATGCTCAGGGCTTTAGGCATTGATTTGCATGAAATCACTAGCCTCAGGACCAGATCTGGGAGATTTGTCGTCTCTCTTGGGATTCCGGGAGCAATGGCTGAACTTCGGGCGTCTCCTGGAAATGCCGGGAGAATCGGTTATTATTCCTTAGTAGTATAATAGAGCATTCCGCTGCAGTTACTGGTAAGGCCTTTCCCAGAATCTTCAGCCATGTTTGCAGTTCTGTCTGACATGTATAATAACATCTGATGATTACTTTGGCCTTACAGAGCACTGTTTAATGATCGCATGGATCCTTGTGCTGACGATTTGTTTGGAAATCTGTCCTTTTGTGAGGATGTTAGACCAGAACCTACATCCAAACAATGGATCAGAACCTAATTGTTATATTTTTTATGAAATTTCTGGATATAATGTTAAGGGTAGACTTATATGAGGAGAACAAAGTTCCACATTGGGGCACATTCTCATCACCCCTCCCCTACACAAGGTAATCTGTGATGTTACATAGGAGGCGCGGTGCCGTGGAACTATATTACCAGCGGGATTTCCCTGCACATTGACCCGCTAGTGTACAGTTCTAAGCAGCAAGTATCTGCGGTAGGATACCGCCATTTCCTGTTGCTGGAGAGCCATGATAAGTATCTTTGGGCTCCATCAGCTTTGGGGCCCGGGAAGGTAGTCCCAGCTGTCCCCCCCCCTGATGGCGCCCTGCTTAAACTTAGCAGTGAGATGGTTAATATTGTGTTAAAAGATATATATATAAACAATATATAACACACTTAGTAAAACACATGCATTAGTTGCACGTTTTCACGTGAATTGCTACAGCATCATTTGTTATTGTAAAACACCTTTCTTAATAGCTTGCTAGGATTCCAACTTCACTAAGTAAATCCATGGGCTCAATTGATCTAATGTCTCAATTTTATCAGCGCAAATTTCCTGGAACACGGATCAACTAGAGTATAAGGTCACAGAATCTACCTTCTAGAATTGCAGGTCTCTGCGTAAGTACTGGCTGAGAGTATGTTGGCTCAGTCTCACTATTCAGACAATTGTTACATACATAGGTGTATGTATTTTTTTGTTTTAGTACATGGAAGAGAAAAACAGCCCAAATATAACTGTGAAAACAGAATTACAGATGGAAGGTGACATTTCCTATCTTAACTCTGATGTACAGATTACACATAAAGTTATGCAAAGAATTTTCCCCCTATGCAAAGTAATAAAAACGAATTTGTACCCCTTTGACATGGTTTTGCTCAGGTCTATACTTGCACTTTTTTGCTCTCTGCTCTGGATCAGTCCCCTATGTTTCTGACATAGAAACACAGAATTATAGAGAGGGACACAGAATTATAGAGAGAGAAAGAGCACGTGGCACATTCAGCCTACCCTGATATTTTTTTATTTTTAAACTATACTGACCCTAAAGTCTATCTGACCCTCAACTTAGTTTAAAGATTTAGGATGTCTTTATCTTTATCTCAAGTATGTTCTTCTGATCAACTTAAGTAATTTTTCTGCACATATCCTCTAAACTTACCACCCTCCAATTTATATTCATGCCCTTGTGTTCCAATACACATTTTCCTTCCTCTACCTGGTTACACTTCTTGTTATCATATCCACCCTCCCCTTTCTGTGCTCCAATATGTGCTATACAAGTTTAGTTCCTCTAGCCTTTGGTATGATTTGTGACACATGTCATGGACCAATTTAGTTGCTCTTCTTTGCACAGTCTCTATTTATGTATTTCAGGAGATATGGCCTCCAGAACAGAACACAGTATTCTAGGTGAGGTTGTACCAACGATCTATAAAGTGGCATCACTACTTCTCTCCTTCTGCTAGTAATTCCTCTCTCAGTGCAACCAAGCATCTGACTTGCCTTTCTCATTGCTTTGTTACATTGCTTGGCTAACTTTGAGTCACATTAAATAATGACCACTAGATCCTCCTCGGAAGATACTAATGTAGGGGTCCATTTACCATTAACTGCGCTCTGAGCACTGTGTAAGTAGACTATGCAGATTCTATACAAACGCATTGTTTTATCCTACTCCTTAATAAAAATGAAATTGTCTGCAAATATCTGTGACATAGGGGCAGACCTATATGTCGTTATGGACATTTATAGTTCCTGCCACTAGTGGCTGCTAGTGGGTTCTTTGTCTGTTGTCCTAATTATGTCTTGTTATCCCACACCTGTGGACTGGACTTATATTCCCCTTGATCCAGAGCACAGGTGTGGGTAATAGTTTCATGTTGGTTTCCAGTTCATGTTGGTGTGTGCTACTGCTCTTAGCTTTCAGCCTCCTGTTTTCTGTGTGCTTATAAATTCTAGCCTTCAGTTCTCTGCTCTCTGTATCGTCTTTACTGATCTTTGTTCCAGCCCTTGTATCTGTTTCCAGTCGTTGTCAGTGTATTGCTGGTTTCATTAAACTGCACCAAATTCATACCCTTGCTGCTGCTTGGATTTATTTTGGCACATAGTGTCTGCCTTTAATTGTGTTTTCAGTCTGGCACATAGTGCTACCATACTTCCTGCATTCTCTGCCGCTCTTTATGTATTGCTCAGACTCCGTCTGTGTTCCCCTAATCTGTGTTTTGGGCTTTGCCCTAGAATCTCCCTCCTACTACTAGTCTGTTGCCTGTCTTGTGTGTATATTACCTCTGTCTCGTGTGTGTATATTACCTCTGTCTCTGGTGTGGCCTCTTCTCCCTGCCTTTCCGGTGTGCCACATCATAACAATATCAAATTAGATATTACAAACCCACATTGACATACCATTTTATGCCCAGCACCTTTCAATCTATGCATTCATACACACAATCTATCCCTCCACCCTTTCTATAACCACTCAGGAAATTCCATATCAGTTATTATGTATTTGACAACTAATGACTGATTACAAGTACATTTAGTCCTGTCCCTTATACACATTTGGACTATAATAGTATCTGAAGTTTTTCTTCTTCTTCGTATTTCTCCCCTGCCCTCCCCAACTAATCTACACCCCCCCCCCCCCTCT